>UESW01005102.1:29132-112453 GCA_900491605.1 Calamus simplicifolius | reverse complement strand
TACCTGTTCGGGAGTCCCTCTTACCCTTCGAGGATAATCTCAGATCATGCCTTCCCGCTAAGATCGGCTTCGTTAATAGTAGGTGAGCGAATAGCCGCTAAACTCGCACCCTGAATATCGACAACTTATCCATAGTATTTCGGTAACCACCGTGATTTTGGCAAACGAGAAACGGGTTGGCGGGCCATGTAGAAGTCCTGCGTGAACAGCAATAGGTGATAAAGTTAGTCATTTGGGCCCCAAGGTGCAGCCATTGGGGCAGGAGATGACGCTTGGAGTTGGAGCCAACTGTCCCTTGTAGAGCATTAATTACGGACTGTTCATGCGCATGGTACTGTTCACGAGTAAGCCGAGGGGGAAGTATACCAAATGAAGAGTGGAATCGTCCTCTTTCTACCCTTGGAGCATAGCACGCATTCGACCAGCCCCAAGTCGTGTGGAGATGCGGAAGCGAGATGATATCCCTGCTGAAATTCTGCAGCAGAATTTTGGATCTTGATCTTGGTAATCTTCCCGGATTGATTACAACTAGGATTTTCTTTGGTTTCTTGCGCCCCAAGATTGTAAGAGGGTCGTGACCTCTTTTCTTCTCACGTGAACCTTCAGATCTGATCTAGAAAATCAAGAGATGCTGCCCAAGAAGAAGGTACTGCTAGGTTTCTTCCTTCTCCTTCTTTGAGAGAGGCGGTTCCAAGAAGATGGCTAGGGCAGAGATGACAGCAATAAAACCCTAGAAATCTAGGGCATCTATGTGTGAGAAAGAGAGGAAACATGTATAAGAGAGGAAAGAAGAGGTCGAGTGCTGTATGGGAGCCGATGCCAAGGCCGGTTTTCATGCGAAGAGAAAAGGTTGGTGGTGGCCGAGGCCGGAGCTGGAGCCAAAGCCGAAGCCGGAGCCGAAGCCGAGGCCGAGGCCGAAGCCGAGACCGACTTAGATGAGGCCAAGACGGAATGAGGCCTACTTGGAGTGCCAAGACGAGATGTCATGGCCGAGCTGAAGTGCGGAGGCGAGACCTCCGTGACACTCCATTTCATTAAATGTTCTTGACTCGACCACCTGATATTAATGACGGAAGATGGCCCTTAGGAGAACCCATGCACGTAACATTGCCCTTTTCCCCTTTTGTTCTCTTTCATTATGGCGAGACGCTTGTTTCTGGAAGCAATGTCGTGGACGAAATTAAATGCCCATTACGTCCTTTCAAAAGAAAGCCGAGTAGACCAGCGAGGCCGCCCAGGAATTAAGCCGCTCAAGAAGGCTGCCAAGGATGACCGCCTAGGAAAATCGTCTAGAAATTGCTATTTTGAGAGGATGCCATCCAACAATTATTGTCTATATTGTCCATGGGGTCACTGGCCCCATCAAATGCCCTCCACACTCCTGAGCTTGTGTGCCCCGCTTTAGCTAAGTGAAAGGAGTGTAGGACTTTTTACCTTCGCATCTGCCCTTTCCTATCAACTTTACTATGATTCCTTCCAGATGGGGAAACCCCTTTTCTTTTGCGCTGCCTTGTGTAGACGTCTTCACGCTCTTTGGAGCCATGCTTTTTGCATGTTCAAAAAACTTTAAGCAAAGTTTGAAGGTAATTTGGTTACCCTTGACTGGTAGCCAGTAATCCTCTCCCTATGCAAAGCCCGGAAGCGGATGCCCATCAACTGTGAGTTGGAGAGTCAGTTTCTCCTAACTGTGAGTTGACTTTGGGTCTTCTACCTTTGGTCATAAAATTTGGAAGTGGGTGCCCGTCAACTATGAGCTGGGGATTGGCCTCTCCCAACTATGAGTTGTCTTGGGGCTTCTTGATGGCTGAAAGTGACCAGTAATATGTTGCAGGTATTTAGATAAAGGTCTTACTCGATTGGCCATTGGCCATTAAGGCAGAGTTAGAGCCGCTGTGAAGCCGTTAAGGCTGTGATAAAGCTGCTGAAGTTGTAATGAGGCCACGAAGGCAGATGAATGGAGCTGCGAGGTCGATAGAGCTGCTGTGACTGCAATAAACCGTCTCGAGGGTTTCGTGGCCGGCCCGAGTAGTGACCTGAGAGTTGCTGAAGTCGTTGGGTTCCTTCTAACCCCGAAGGTAACCTGAGAGTTGGAGAGTCATCAAGTGCCTTTCCCCTATGCCAACGTTCTTTGTCACCAACACTGGAGTTAGTTTTCGGTCTTTGGTGCCGAGCTGGCCTCGGGCTTGAGCGCCGATGGTACATCGGTTTTAGGTGCCGAGCTAGAGTCAGGCTTTAGTGCCGATGGTACATCGGGCTTTGAGTGCCAAGCTGGAGTCGGGCTTTAGTGTAGATGTACATCGGCTTTTGAGTGCCGACCGAAGTCGGGCTTAAGTGCCGATGGTACGTCGGGCTTTAAGTGCTGAGCTAGAGTTGGACTTTAGTGCCGATGGTACATTGGGCTTTGAGTGTCAAACTGGAGTCGAGCTTTAGGTGCCGACGCGGAGTCGGGCTTCAAGTACCGATGGTACATCAGGCTTTGAGTGCCAAGCCAGAGTCGGGCTTCAGATGCCAACGCGGAGTCGGGCTTTTGAGTGCTGAGCTGGAGTCAGGCTTTAGGTGCCGAGCTAGAGTCGGGCTTCAGGTGCCGACGTGGAGTCAGGCTTCAGGTACCGATGCAGAGTCGGGCTTTAGGTGCCGATGCAGAGCCGGGCTTCAAGTGCCGATGGTACATCAGGCTTGAGTGCTGAGCTAGAGTTGGGCTTCAGGTGCCGATGCGGAGTCGGGCTTTTGAGTGCCGAGCTGGAGTCGGGCTTTAGGTGCTGAGCTGGAGTCGGGCTTCGCCGATGCAGAGTTGGGCTTCAAGTGCCGATGGTACATCGGGCTTTGAGTGCCGAGCTGCAGTCGGGCCTCAGGTGCCGATGCGGAGTCGGGCTTTTGAGTGCCGAGCTGGAGTTGGCTTTAGGTGCCGAGCTAGAGTCAGGATTCAGGTGCTGACGCGGAGTTGGTCTTGAATGTTGATGCAGAGTCGATCTTTCCTGCATGATATTTTCAAGTATCAATGAAAGAAATACTGTTAAGTATGGTGTACTTAGCTCTTGTAGCACCCTTGTTTCCCTCTGCTAATTTGGTACTTTAGTCCACTGGTGGCCTACCCCCCAGGGAATCAAGTTAGTTGGATTGGAGGTGTCGTTGCCCTTACTTGGGCCTTCCCTCGCATTGGAGGCCGGGACGAGATGTCTGTGGCCAGGAAGAAGCTAGAAACCAGGATGAAGTGGAGGCCATTGAAGAAAGCCATGATAGTTGGCGGTCGTTGAAGACAAGTGGCTGGGAGAGTCCGTCGAGGATGTTGCTGAGAGTTGATATCAACGGAGTAAAAAGGCCGACAGAGTTGCTGGGAGGGCCCTTTGCCTAGCTTCATCAACCTTGGACGCTACGCTCTCTGCAACCATGCACACCTCCCGTATGCATGGCCATTGACTCATATGGCAGTCTCTCCAAAGTGATGTGAATTAGAGTAAAGGAGGGAGAGAGAAAGGGCATGAGGGAGAGAGGAAAGGTGGTGAGCTTGGTGCTCGACCTGGGTTTGCGGCAGAGGCGTCAGGGCTGTCCGAAGCTGAAAGCAAGAGTTGGCAGAGGGTAGCCGGGAGGTCGGGAGCAGAGCCGAGAGGAGTCTATACGGAGGGGGCGCCGGGTCCGGTCCTCCCGCCGCCCAGCAGCCATCGGTCTCGATGGCGCGGGGGTCCGAGTGATGAAGCCAGAGCAGGTCGGCGGGGCCGCACATGTTCCAGCACGCGATAAGTTCATGTGTTCGCGGGTTTAAGGTGGACCTCCTCGCTCTCACGGCCTCCCTCGTCTTCCTTGCTGAAGCCCCATTACGTGCATGCGACTTCATGCACGTAATGCACCTGGAACGGAGTCATTGCGGCAGTGGTTCTCTCATTGTCTCTGTCTCTTGACGAGGCCAACACTTGGGCTGGTGCCGAGGTGGAGGCTGAGCTTCTGAGGAAGCACCATGGCCAACTAGAAGACATCAGTGAACAGTCCCTTAATAATTTGTTGCTTGAGTTCTCTTCTCTTCTATTCTCCCATCCGATGGAAGGAAATCTCTAGCGTCTCTCCCTCCTCCGATCTTAATGGATTCGATCTGATACTCCGCCAGAGGTATATTTCCTTCTCTCTTATCTTGAATTTTGAGGGGATGTTTGAGTAACAAAAGTCTTCCAAATCCTCACTGATCTAATCTGAGTCTTTATCTGAGATGGATTCTGAAGGACAAGAACTCGATGCAAGGACCTGATGATCTTAAGAATGAGGTGACTTGCAAAACTTCAACACAAATCTTGAGGCTTTTTGTCTCGGAGCAGAGATGCTATAGTATTTCGGTAACTATCCGTGATTTTGGAAAAAGAGAAATGGGTTGGCGGGTGTAGTACCCGGTTCAAACGATTCAGATTTGGCTCAGATGAACCAGGCTTGGTTCAGATGAACCAAGCTCCTGTCTGTTGGGTTCCCCGGGCTGACGCTTCGCTCCAAGTGAAGCGTTTAGTCTTCCGGAAAACCTCCGATCCGAGGCGCTGCATAAGTGATTAAATAGGAAGGAGGGGGACTCCTTCCTTCACGCTGGCGCGCTTCATCCATCAGGTAATTCTCTGGTCCAGAGAGAGAGAGAGAGAGAGCGTGAGAGAGAGAGACAGACAGGGAGACAGAGAGCGCGGAAGGCAGTGAGAGGAATCAGTCGGTCGATCCCTTGGTTCAGGCCCGGCGGCGTGCTCGCCGCCTCGTCGGGCCTGAGATTTGGCCGGCGACCCCGCCGGCACCAGGGGAGGTGTCCGGCGGGGTGGTGGTGGAGAGAGAGAAGAGAGAGAGGGCCAATCGGCCCTTCTCTCATGCGTGGCGGAAGCCTTTGGCTTCCGTCGGTTGGTTCGGGCCCAGCGGCGTGCTCGCCGCCTCGCCGGGCCTGAGCTTGGACCTGTCACCTCCACCGGCGCCTGGCGTGCGTCCGGTGGAGGTCCGGCCGGCACAGAGTCGTGCTGCGCGGATGTGAGGGAGAGGATGAGAGAAATTGAGGGAGAGAGAGGGAGTTTGGCAGCTGGCCGCGGCGGCGGCCGGCTCTGGCCCGGCCACCGATGGCCGGGCCGCCCTCAATTTGGCCGGCGGCGGCCCCGGCCGCCGGCTAGGTTCCCGTCCCCTGTTCGGTGAATAAGGGATCGGGTGGGCTATGGGTTGAACCGGGCCGGCTGGGCCGGCCGGTTCAGGGCCTATTGGGCCGTGCAGCAAGCTAATTTTGGGCTAGATTTTTGGGCCCCATAACAGGCCGGGATTAGCAAAATATTATATGGCTAGAATCTTGGTGAATTCTAGTTTCATGGGGTATTTTTACTTCTCCATTTGGGTATGTATAGTGGGAGATATTCGAGCCCAAAGTAGGGCCCGTGAACTAGTCTGGGTAGAAATTCTAAGGGTCATTTTAATATTTGTATTCTAATAAATTAATTGTGTAAATGATCCTGTAGGTGCTCAGACATCTGACTAGCTTATTTATACCTGTTGGATTGCGTACTGAGGTAAGTAAGCTAGTTATCAGTATTTAATAAATTATTCATTATATGAATGTTTAAATTGTGAATTGTGATATGAAGAATTGTTATTGGCTAAATTGTAGGTAGATGAATATTATGAATACATGGCTGTTTATGTGCTATGATTTCATGTGTGGATGCTATGCATGAGAGATGCAGTTATTATGACATTGATGTGATATATTACATGCAATTGTTCAGTAAGTATAATCCACTGTTTATGCAATATATAGTTGTTATTGATATGATGAGTGCATGTGATGTGAGGTACTGTTATGTGTCGCTGCGGTTCTCTTTTATCATGTCATACCACACACACGTCTAGAGGACGTGTTCTGCTTGTTTATGCCATACACACATCTAGAGGATGTGTTCTGCTTGTTTATGCCACCTACACGTCTAGAGGACGTGTTCTGCTTGTTTATGCCATTCACACGTCTAGAGGACGTTTCTGCTTGGGTTCGAGATGGCATCATGCATCTAGAGGATGTGTTCTGAGTTCTATGAGGTGGCATCACACATCTAGAGGATGTGTTCTGCTTGGTTCGAGGTGGCATCACACATATAGAGTATGTGTTCTGGTGGATTATGATATGGCGTGACCCTAGTATCTGACCCTTTCAGTAGGGGGATGCTTGTTGGTACACTATTGAGATATTGCAGGGCAGTGGGTTACATTTACAGTTACCATTGAGAGTATAAACAGTGGGTTTACTTACATTGCATGTTTGAGTATTTGTGGAATGTTTAAGCATGCAAATCATTTATGTGCTTATTGATTGCTATGCTATGATTTTCTGTATAACGTGGCTTACTTATTGAGTGTAAGCTCATAAAAATCTTACAATGTTTTTGTCAGAGCCACGAGATTGAAGATGGATGGTTGGGGTGATGGATCTTCTATTAAATAAATCAAGACCCATTATTTTGTTGTAACCCCAGTATTGCTTATGTGTAGGGCTTGATGCCCAAACTTTATTATTGTGGTGTGTAAGGGTTTGTAACCCAAAACTTTTAGTATTGAGTGATGTATTTGGCTTGAATATATATAATGTTATGTGTGAAAAATTTTAACGCCTTGCGTGCCCGGCACGCGCGGGTTGTCACCCTAGCCCGATATTTGGGTCTGGGGCGTGACAGCTTTAATGGTATCAGAGCTCAGGTTATGACCCTAGGGACACGGACATATTGACATGATAACACGTAGAGAACATATGACCCTAGGAACACGAACATATTGACATGATAACACGTAGTGAACATATTTGGATGACATTATACTTAGAGAAACCTGACACTTTAGCTTATGATGATATTAACACAACTAATTTAACAGGGAATAGATATGGCTCGCAGTACTAGGAGCCAACAATATGAGGAAGACTCTCCGACCGGTAATGCTGATCAGCCGGTAGGTCAAGGAACTACTAACCCAGTAGGAACTGAGCACCAGCGATTCCAGTCTGAGATGCTTCAAGCTCTCTCGGGTATGGCGCAGTCTATGCAGGACATGCAGCATCAGAGTACGCAGCGGAAGCGTGGTGGGCCCATAACCCGCAGGACCCAGGTTATGATCTTAGGGACATATGCATAATGACACTCTAGGCAAAATACTTGGATGACATTGAGACAATTATGACTTTCAAGGAATTTCAGGAAATTATGCTTTGGAAGCTTGAAATTTAAAGTTTATCAAGAATTACAAGTTTGATAGGAATTGAGAATGAACCATCGCAAGCCAATGATATTATGTGGGCTCCCTGGCTGGTAGCCTTGATCAGTGGGGAGGTCAAGGGGCTTCTAGAGGTTTTAGCTCCATTAAACTTGTTGGAAATGATTCGTAGCAGTTTCAGACCTTTAAATAATATGGGAGATGAAATTTTAATTGGATATGCAATAAAAGACTGATAAATATATGGAATATGATATAGTAGTTGAAAAGTGCAATTGTTGACTAATATGACTAAGATAACATCATTATGTCCATATTGCAATTGAGTTGATATGTGGATTTGGAGTTAGTAAATCTAAATTTGAATGTGGATGTATATAATGAATTTTTATAGTGGAACTTACATTGTTGATATTGTAAGTTAAGATTATGAGCTAATCTGCCGATTATAGATGATTAATATTGATGATATTTTGGGAATGAAATAGTTAATTACATGTTTTTGATTAATTACAATTGAGTACTTTCTGAATTTGAATCTGGATGGATAATATATATAGTGAATTTTAAAGAGAACTTTTATTATGGATATTGCATGTTCAACTGATTGTTAATTTGCTAGATGTGGAGATGGTTGATATTGATGCTAATGAAATAGTTGACTGCATATTATATCTTGATGGACCATTTAGGAAGAATATAAAATTTTAAATTCTGAGACAATTACTGTTTAAGTTTTTGAGAGCAGTAGACTCTATTAATCTTTAGAACTGATTTTGGCTATAAATGACCAAATATTTTGATGGTAGAAAGTGAAAGATTTTAGCAAAATGAGAATAAGATAAACTCCACTGATAAAGAATTTCATGGGGATTTTATTTTTATAGATTTCTGAATCAAGATATATGTTCATTAATTTATCGTGCATACTTATTGTACCTTTCTTCATAGTTTCTAAGTAGATATCTTTCTCAGGATGGATAAATTATCAATCATCCATAAGTGGCATAATTATTGTTAAGAAAATAGGAGGGAGATGATTTTATTTTGATTATTATTAGTTATGGATTATGGTTAAGGGTACATCTACTATCACTTTCAAGTCATAAAGAGATTACTATAATTTCAAATTATGTCTTTCGGATGGTAAGTGCATTTTCAATCTTTATTGACCTTATAAGTCTTGTATCCATCTGAGCTAGATTAGTGAAGTCACTTTGAGATATTTGAAGGGTTTAAATTAGTTGGTCATGTTATGGCATGGGACATTGCATAATCTATAGATGATTTTGATAATCATTGGTAACGAAATAATCGATTCAAGAATTTGAATCATTTAAATTGCATTATTTATTGAGGATATACTGACCTATTCATGAGAAATTGATTGGTTATGGTGGTATTATTGATAATTATGAAGGAGATAAATTAATCATACTGATGATTAATGATGGCACTATTATTCAAAAAAAATTAAATTAGTTGATTATGATAATTATGAAAGATATCCTAAATAATTACATAATGTTCATTGATGTTAGCTTGAAGTATTCAAGAGTGAAACCAAGTATGTTATGATGATTAAAATAAGTGTCGTAATGCTTAATGGCACATTCAACTATTCAAGTTGAGAGAGCATTGGAAGAAAACTATCTTATATCTAATTCACAAGAATTAGAACTGTCTTATCGAGGAATTAAGAGTACCTGATGTGTTACTAACCTTAAGAATGGATGACATAATACATGTAATGGACCCTATGATATTTATGATGATTGTGTTGTGAGAGGTTAGGTAATAAAAAAAAAAAAAGGACAGAAAGAAATACTTCTTAAGGAATTCAATTTTATTTGGTAGAAAGATCAAATTAATTTTGAAAGTTGGACATATCATTTGGGTGCTTGGGAATGAAATAAAAGTTTGCTAGTGAGTATCTTTAATGTACAAAATTTGTGGACATTTAATTTCGAGGATGAAATTTTAGCTTGATAAAATGTTAATATTTATTTTTGGTTTAATGGTAAACTGCGTAAATTGAGTCTGAACCCATTTGTCTCACTCTTCTAATTTGATGATGTTTTCATAAGGCTTAGTGGATTAAGTTGAATTTCTGTCCAGCCTTCCACCCTCAAATAGATGAACAATCTGCATGAACCAATTAGCTTTTGATGATATATGCGAGCCTGTGTGATGGATTTAGAAAGTGCTTGGTATAGTTTCTTACCCTTAGTGAAATTGCTTATTTAATGATAACCAAGCCAACATTCAAATGGATTCATTTAAGTTGTCTATGATATAAGGTATAGATCCCCTTTTTATTAAAATAAAATGAGAGAGAAAATTTTGGTTACTGAGCTGGTTTAACAACTATGAAAAGTATCATTAATTAAAGCAGCTTCATGTAACTCAAAGTTAATAGAAAAGTTATGTTGATGTTAAACAGAAAGATTTGAAATTTCAGGTTGAAGATCATTTGGAAATTTTACTAATCAATGATATGATGATATTTGTGTTTAGAGGTGATTTGAGCCACAATACATTGGGCCATTTGAGATTTTGATCAATTAAAGGAGGTGGCTTATAACTTAGCACTGTCTTCATTACTCTTTGGGGTGTTCAATGTGTTTTATATCTTTATGGCTGAGAAGGTGTATTTCAAAACCCCGTTATGTGTTAGAACTTGAACCAATTTAGCTTAAGAAAGAATTGACTTATGAAGATCATTTTGTGCACATTGTGGACCGCAAGGATTAAGTTCTGAGATGGTGTAGTATTCCTTATGATATGGTGTTGGGGAGGTTGCATACAGCTTAGCACTGCCCCCGATCTTATTTGGTGTTCATAATGTATTCCATGTATCTATGTTAAGGAAATATGTTTCAGACCCCAGTCATGTTATAGCTTATGAGCCTATTCAGTTGAGGAAGGATTTACCATATGAGGAACATCCTATGCATCATGGATCGCAAGGATCAGATTCTAAGACGGTGTACCATCCCTTATGTCAAAGTTCAGTGGAATAATCACTCTGAGAGGGAGGCTCTTGGGAGCTGGAGAAGGAAATTAAGTGAAGTACCCACAATTATTTGAAGGTCATTTATCTATCTTAGATTGTCGACTTTTGAGATTTATAATATACTAATTTCGAGGCCGAAATTTTTATAAGAGAGGAGAATGTAGTACCCGGTTCAAACGATTCAGATTTGGTTTAGATGAACCAGGCTTGGTTCAGATGAACCAAGCTCCTGTCTGTTGGGTTCCCCGGGCAGACGCTTCGCTCCAAGTGAAGCGTTTAGTCTTCCGGGAAACCTCCGATCCGAGGCACTGCAGTGATTAAATAGGAAGGAGGGGGACTCCTTCCTTCACGCTGGCGCGCTTCATCCATCAGGTAATTCCTTGGTCCAGAGAGAGAGAGAGAGAGAGAGAGAGAGAGAGCGTGAGAGAGAGAGACAGACAGGGAGACAGAGAGCGCGGGAGGCAGTGAGAGGAATCAGCCGGTCGATCCCTTGGTTCAGGCCCGCGGCGTGCTCGCCGCCTCGCCGGGCCTGAGATTTGCCGGCGACCCCGCTGGCACCGGGGGAGGTGTCCGGCGGGGTTGTGGTGGAGAGAGAGAGAGAGAGAGAGGGCCAATCGGCCCTTCTCTCACGCGGTGGCGGAAGCCGGTTCGGCAACCGGCTTCCGCCTGTTGGTTCGGGCCCGGCGGCGTGCTCGCCGCCTCACCGGGCCTGAGCTTGGACCTGTCGCCTCCACCGGCACCGGGCGTGCATCCGGTGGAGGTCCGGCCGGCCAAGGTGGCGGCCGTGCCGCCGGCACAGAGTCGTGCCGCATGGATGTGAGGGAGAGGATGAGAAATTGAGGGAGAGAGAGGGAGTTTGGCGGCCGGCCACGGCGGCCCGGCTCTGGCCCGGCCACCGGTGGCCGGGCCGCCCTCAATTTGGCCGGCGGCGCCCCGGCCGCCGGCTAGGTTCCCGTCCCCTGTTCGGTGAAACAGGGGATCGGGAGGGCTATGGGTTGAACCGGGCCGGCTGGGCCGGCCGGTTCAGGGCCTTTTGGGCCGTGCAGCGAGCTGATTTTGGGCTAGATTTTGGGTCCCGTAATGGGCCGGGATTAGCAAAATAATTATATGGCTAGAATCTTGATGAATTCTAGTTTCATGGGGTATTTTTACTTCCCATTTGGGTATGTATAGTGGGAGATATTCGAGCCCAAAGTAGGGCCCATGAACTAGTCTGGGTAGAAATTCTAAGGGTCATTTTAATATTCGTATTCTAATAAATTAATTGTGTAAATGATCCTGTAGGTGCTTAGACATCTGACTAGCTTATTTATACCTGTTGGATTGCGTACTGAGGTAAGTAAGCCAGTTATCAGTATTTAATAAATTATTCATTATATGAATGTTTAAATTATGAATTATGATATGAAGAATTGTTATTGGCTAAATTGTAAGTAGATGAATATTATGAATACATGGCTGTTTATGTGCTATGATTTCATGTGTGGATGCTATGCATGAGAGATGCAGTTATTATGACATTGATGTGATATATTACATGCAATTGTTCAGTAAGTATAATCCACTGTTTATGCAATATATAGTTGTTATTGATATGATGAGTGCATGTGATGTGAGGTACTGTTATGTGTCGCTGCGGTTCTCCTTTATCATGTCATACCACACACACGTCTAGAGGACGTGTTCTGCTTGTTTATGCCACACACACATCTAGAGGATGTGTTCTGCTTGTTTATGCCACCTACACGTCTAGAGGACGTGTTCTGCTTATTTATGCCATTCACACGTCTAGAGGACGTGTTCTGTTTGGGTTCGAGATGGCATCACGCATCTAGAGGATGTGTTCTGAGTTCTATGAGGTGGCATCACACATCTAGAGGATGTGTTCTACTTGGTTCGAGGTGGCATCACACATATAGAGTATGTGTTCTGGTGGATTATGATATGGCGTGACCCTAGTATCTGACCCTTTCAGTAGGGGGATGCTTGTTGGTACACTATTGAGATATTGCAGGGCTGTGGGTCACATTTACAGTTACCATTGAGAGTATAAACAGTGGGTTTACTTACATTGCATGTTTGAGTATTTGTGGAATGTTTAAGCATGCAAATCATTTATGTGCTTATTGATTGCTATGCTATGATTTACTGTATAACATGGCTTACTTATTGAGTGTAAGCTCATAAAATCTTACAATGTTTTTGTCAGAGCCACGAGATTGAAGATGGATGGTTGGGGTGATGGATCTTCTATTAAATAAATCAAGACCCATTATTTTGTTGTAACCCTAGTATTGCTTATGTGTAGGGCTTGATGCCCAAACTTTATTATTGTGGTGTGTAAGGGTTTGTAACCCAAAACTTTTAGTATTGAGTGATGTATTTGGCTTGAATATATATAATGTTATGTGTGAAAAATTTTGTGACGCCTTGCGTGCCCGGCATGCGGCGGGTTGTCACCCTAGCCCGATATTTGGGTCTAGGGCGTGACAGCAGGCCACGTGGAAGTCCTGCGTGAACAGCAATAGGTGATAAAGTTAGTCACGTGGGCCCCAAGGTGCAGCCATTAGGGCAGAAGATGACGCTTGGAGTTGGAGCCAGCTATCCCTCGTAGAGCATTAATTACGGAGTGCTTGCATGACACTATTCACGTGCAAAGCACTGTTCATGTGCATGGTACTGTTCACGAGCAAGCCGAGGGGGAAGTTTGAGAGTGCTTTGGGAGCCCAGGCTGGTTTCATGCGGAGAGAAAAGGTGGTGGTGGCCGAGTGGGAGTTAAGGTCGAGGCCGAACACGTCTCCGAGGGGGAAGTGTTGTCTCCGAAGGGGAAGTGTTGTGGCCAAAGTGGCAGCCATAAATTCTTTAATACAAGAGAGAATAAGGTTGGAGCAATGAGGCCTTTATGAGGTCATAAATACCTTAATAATAAAGCAATAAATGTCTTAGAGCAAGTGGATGTATATGGCCTTTGAGGCCAGTGGATGTATATGGCCTTTGAGGCCATAAATGCTTTAATACGAGAGAGAAAGGCAATAAATGCCTTTGAGCAAGTGGATGCACATCGGTCTTGAGTTGAGGCCGCCGACTTAGATGAGGCTAAGACAGGACGAGGCCGAGATGTCCGTACACTTCATTCCATTAATTGCTCTATGACCGCACCACCATTAAAGTCACCTTTGAGGCCATAAATGCTTTGGTGCGAGAGATGTCGTGTCCGCGGTAGCTTTGTGGGAGCCGAAGCTGAGAGGCCTCGGCTTCAGCCGAAGCCGCAGCCGAGGCCGAGGCAGGGGCCGAGGCCGGGGCCGAAGTCGAGGCCAAAGCCGAGGCTGAGGCCGGGGCCGAAGTCGAGGCCGAAGCTGAAGCTGAGACCGACTTAGATGAGGCCAAGATGGGACGATGCCGAAGTCGAGGCCGAAGCTGAAGCTGAGACCGACTTAGATGAGGCCGAGACGGGACGATGCCGACTTGGAATATCGAGGCGAGATGTCCATGGTCGAGCTAAAGTGCGGAGGCGAGACCTCCGTGACACTCCATTTCATTAAATGCTCTCCAAGTCATTGACTTGACCATCTGATAATTAATGATAGAAGATGGCCCTTGGGAGAACCCACGCACATAACATGGACCTTTTTCCCTTTTGTTCTCTTTCATTAGGGCAACACGCTTGTTGCCAGGAGCAATGTACGAAATTAAATGCCCATTACGTCCTTCAAAAGAAAGCCGAGTAGACCAGCTAGGCCGCCCAAGAATTAAGCAGCTCAAGAAGGCTACCAAGGATGGCCGCCTAAGAAAATCGTCTAGAAATTGCTATTTTGAGAGGATGCCATCCAAAAATTATTGTCTTTATTGCCCATGTGGTCAACTGACCCCATCATATATATATATATATATATGTTGAGGGGTAAAATCGTCATCACATTAATATCCGTGCGAGGCGGTTAAGGCTAACCTCCTCCCTTCGGCTCCTTCCGGGCTTCCATAGCTCGGCTCCTCTCGGGCTTCCATAGCTCGGCCCCTTCCGGGCTTCCATAGCTCGGCCCCTTCCGGGCTTCCATAGCTCGGCTCCTTCCGGGCCTCTGTGGCTCGGTCTCTTCCATAGCTCGGCTCCTCCCGGGCTTCCATAGCTCGGCCCCTTCCGGGCTTCCATAGCTCGGCCCCTTCCGGGCTTCCATAGCTCGGCTCCTTCCGGGCCTCTGTGGCTCGGTCTCTTCCATGGCTCGGTTTCATCAGGCGATCCGTAGCCTAGCACCCACCTCCGCGGAACTTGACGCGGGAGAGCCCAGCCTACCCGAATAGCATCCTGGACAGGGAATCTTGTCGGGACGTGGCCTAGAGCCTATTGTAACCGCCCCATGCCTACCTGACCAGATCTTGAGACATCAAGGAGCTCTTCCGGCCGTCGATCCCTTAACAAATGAGTACGGAGCCTAACGGCCCCACGATGGCCTGATTCTGTCCGCCTCCGTATCGTAACAACCTCTGAACCTTCCAGAAGACGCTCAAGATCCAGATGACAGTCTATAAATATTAGATTCCAGATTCTCTCAGGTACGCGACTCTTGACGCACACAAAACTCTGGACTCACTCCTCTCTCCCCGGTAGCTCGTCGGCGCTCTGCCCCCTCCTAGAGCTTCCGATTGGCCGCCCCCTGGAGAGGTCTTCCGGAGAGATCCACCTCCCCACTGTCTGGTTGATCGCCGATTCCTTCCCCACTGACTTGAGCGTCAGAGGGCCTTCCGCGGAGGACCACCCCCAGTGTCCCTCCGCGTGTGGGCTTCTTTTGCAGGTCCGCCGCACCCCTCTCCCTGGAGATCGACCGCGCCCGAGTCGGAGGACGGATCCCGGGGCAACAGATTGGCGCTAGAGGAAGGGTCTCAAGTCCCATTAAAACTTGAAGAAAGGAGACAAGGATCTCAACCCGGAGAAGAACCTCTCTGATGGCCAACCGGAGGAGAGCAACCTCTGATGCCCAAGATCAGGTCGCCTCCCAGAGGCCTGATCCGACTGGCGCCACAGCGCCACAACCCCACCTGTCGAGACTCCGTCGCCGCCTGCCATTCCGGTGACCCAGGACCAGTTTGCTACGCTGGTCCAGCAAGTCCAGACTCTTACCCACCTGGTCCAGGAGCGCCTTGCAGCTCCTCCTGCTTTGCATCCTCAGAAGGAGGCGGTGATTCCTTCTTCGCCGACGGCCTCCTCCTCTGATTTCCGTGGGTCCGCGGATCCCCCATATCGGCCCAAGGGGGACAAACCATTCCCGCGAGGCGGTTGTGATCGAGATCCTCTCAGATCTCGGCGAACCCGCTCCCTCTCCCCGGCGACGTCTCACCATGATTCCACGCCATCCTTGCGATTCTCGCCCCAGCTGCTCCTCTCACCGGCGAGGAGGAGATCCGCCATCAATCCAGGAGATGCGTCAGGAGCTGGACGCCGCCAAGCAGACCCACCTGCCCCAGCCCAAGTCAGAGCAGGGTATCCCTTTCTCTAAGGGGATCATGGAGGAAGTGATTCCCTCCCATGTCAAACTGCCAGCCGTCGAACCCTACCACGGCTCCACTGATCCGGATGACCATCTCAGTAGCTTCCGGTCGATAATGATGTTCCACGGAGCATCCGATGCGGTCCTCTGCCGTGCCTTTCCATCCACCCTCAGAGGATCCGCCTGAACCTGGTTCAACGCCTTAAGCCAGGTTCCATCGATTCATTTGACGAGCTGAGTCGCCTTTTCATTGGCCAGTTCGTCAGCAGCCGCCGCCACCGGCGGAGATCTGACTCCCTCTCCGAGTCAAGCAAAGAGAGGGGGAGTCCTTGAGGAATTACCTTGGCCGTTTCAACAAGGCCATGTTGGAGGTGGACCACCTTAATCATGAGGTGGCTATGCTGCCCTGGCGGGGGGTGTCTCAAAGGAGAGCGACTTCTATCTGCTATGGAGGTCAGCTACCCCCCATGTCTCTCTGATATGATGGCCCTTGCGGACAAGTACGCTAGGGTCGAGGAGTCGCGGAGAGTTGCCCGCGTTGAGCAAGCGAAGAAGAAGGAGCCTAAACTCCTCGACAGACACCTCCCATTCGTCGACCAAGTCCGCCTCGCCGCCAAAGAGTCCCTCCACTGCCGCCAAGGAATCGCTCCCGGAGTCCCCCCAGGCGGTTCGATCGCTACACTCCGTTGACTGTGCCTCGAGCGCAAATCCTCATGGAGATAGAGCGCCAGCTTCCCCGACCAGTACCTCTCCGAGGGAACCCGACCCGGAGAGATCCTGCCAAGTACTGCCGCTACCATAGGGAGCCCGGTCAGACACTGAGGAGTGCTGGCAGCTGAAGAACGAAATCGAGAGACTGATCCGGCGGGGACGGCTGGACCAATTCAGAAGAGCACCCGAGCCACCACAAGGAGGTAACCGCCAGCCCGAGCTCCCACAACTCCCTCCTCCACCAAATCCGCCCGTGGTTGGCCGTATCAACATGATTGAGGAGGCCGGGGATCGAGCTCCAGGGGCGACGGTGATGCACCGGTGCCGAAGAAGGCAGCACAGGCGAACTTTCCTTTTCCGATGATGATCTTCTTGGGATACAGCTCCCCCACGATGACGCACTTGTTGTATCCCTTAACTTGAACAATTATGATGTAAGCCGAATCCTCGTCGATAGTGGAAGTTCGGTAAACGTTTTGTACCTCGGTGTGTTTGCCAGGATGAAATTGCTCATGGAAAACCTTCAGCCGTGGATTCCGCCCTGATGGGATTCACCGGCGATGTCATCATCCCGGAAGGAATCGTCACCCTGACGGTCCGCGCGGGAACCTGGCCCCTCGTGACCATTGTACAGACGATTTCCTAGTGACCGACCTCAGGTCCCCATACAACGCCATATTCGGCAGGCCCGGCTTGATGTCCCTTAAGGCAGTTGTCTCTATCCCATATCTATCTATGAAGTTCCCCACCGAGCGAGGAATTGGAGTGGTGCGGGGAAGTCAGCCATGGCTCGGCAATGTTTCGTTACGAGCCTTCAGTCTAGAATGACCGAAGTTGATGGGCTAGACGCTCGCGAAGATTTCGCCGAACAGCGGGGAGAACCGGCAGAAGAACTGGAAGAGGTACGCTAGACGAAGCTCGTCCCGACCGAACCATAAGGATCGGGTCGCTACTCAAAGGAGAGCCTCGTCACGGGCTGATCAGATTCCTCCAAAGCAATGCAGACATCTTCGCCTGGACCGCCTCCGACATGCCAGGGATTAGCCCCGAGGTCCTCGTCCATCATCTCAATGTGGACGAGATGCACAGGCCTGTTAAGCAGAAGAAAAGAAGCTTCGCCCCAGAGTGGCAAAAAGCCATTGAAGAGGAGGTCGATAAGCTTATCAAAGCCAATTTTGTCCGAGAGGTGAATTACCCAAGCTGGCTGTCAAATGTCGTCATGGTGAAAAAGTCGAACGACAAATGAGGATCTGCATCGACTTCACCGACCTCAACAAAGCCTGCCCGAAGGATAGCTTCCCCCTCCCTCGGATCGATCAGCTCGTGGACGCCACCTCAGGCCACCAAATGCTGTCATTCATGGATGCCTATTCGGGATACAATCAGATCCGAATGGCCCCCGAGGATGAAGAAAAGACCGCCTTCATAACCGACCGAGGTACCTATTGTTACCGTGTATGCCTTTTGGTCTTAAAAATGCAGGGGCGACCTACCAGCGGCTGGTCAACAAGGTGTTCAAAGAGCAAATCGGCCGGAACATGGAGGTATACGTGGACGACATGCTGGTCAAAAGCAAGGAAGCGCCACGACATGTTGAGGACCTCGCAGAGAGCTTTGCAACGTTGCGCAAATATGGGATGAAACTCAATCCGACCAAGTGCGCCTTCGCGTCAACTCGGGAAGTTCCTCGGCTTCATGGTCTCCCAGCGAGGTATCGAAGCTAACCCCCAGAAGATTCAAGCTCTCCAACAAATGGCGCCCCCTGCATCTGTAAAAGAGGTCCAGCGCCTAACCGGGAGGATAGTGGCCCTTAACCGCTTTGTGGTGCGGTCGGCCGAGAGATGCCTCCCTTCTTCAAAACTCTCCGATCGGCCAAAACTTCCAATGGACTCCCGAGTGCCAGAAGTCATTTCAAGATCTGAAAAGTACCTCGCTCTCCCCCACTTCTCAGTAGCCCAGCCCCGGGGGAGACCCTGTTCCTGTACTTAGCCGTTTCAGAGGGCGCAGTTTGTTCGGTGCTGGTCAAAGAAGAGGGCAAAGTCCAGAAGCCGATCTACTATGTGAGTAGGCTGCTCCGCGATGCGGAGACGAGGTACAGCAGGATTGAAAAGATGGTGCTAGCCTTAGTCACCTCAGTCCGAAAGCTACGACCGTATTTCCAAGCACATTCCGTGACGGTCCTGACTGACCAACCCATCAAGGCAGTGGTCCACCGTCCAGAAACATCGGGGAGAATGACCAAATGGGCCGTCGAGCTAAGCGAGCATGACATACATTTTCAGCCTCGCCCTGCCATCAAAGCCCAAGTGCTGGCCGACTTCCTCCTCGAGTGTACCATCCCAGAGGACGGTTCTGCCCCAGACTCCCCTGAAGAGCCAAGGTCCAGAGCCCGGTGGCTCCTCCACGTCGACGGGTCGTCCAATGCCTATCACTCCGGTGTGGGTCTGGTTCTTACTAGTCCTGAGGGGATGGCTTTCGAGTATGGCGTCCGATTCTCCTTCCCGGCTTCCAACAATAAGCCGAGTATGAAGCCCTGTTAGCCGGTCTCAGGATCGCCCGCAACCTGAAGGTGGAAAAGCTCAGCGCCTTCACCGACTCTCAGTTGGTAGCCGGCCACGTTCGGGGAGAGTTTGAAGCTCGGGAGCCGAACATGATTCGGTATCTCCAGGAGGTGTGTAACTTGCTTCCTATTTTTCTGAATTTGAAATTATTCAGATCCCCAGATCTGAGAACGCCCATGCCGACCTACTCTCCCGACTGGCAACCACGGAATCCATGGAAGCCGACCGAGTGATGCAAGTCGAGGCCGAACCATCCTGGTTCGACCCTATCCTTACTCAAAGAAGGGTCGCTTCCGTCCGACCGAAGAGAGGCTAGGAAGCTGAAACTGCAGGCCACCCATTATGTAGTAATTGACAACCAACTTTACAAGCGTCTTTTTCCATGCCGCTGCTTAGATGCCTTCGCCCATCCGAAGCAGATTATGCTCTGCGTGAGGTGCATGAAGGGATTTGCGGCAACCATCTGGGAAGCCGATCCCTATGTCACAAGGTACTGCGGCAGGGCTACTACTGGCCGACCATGCAAAGAGACGCGGACGATTTAGTCCGAGCCTGCGACTCCTGCCAGAGACACGCAAGCATCCAAAGACTCCCTTCCGCCGAGCTAGTCTCTATATCCTCCGCTTGGCCCTTTGCCAAATGGGGGATGGACATCCTCGGCCCATTCCCGCTTGCACGGGACAGCGGAAGTTCTTATTTGTCGCCATTGACTACTTCACCAAATGGGTCGAGGCGGAAGCAGTCGCACAGATCACCGAGGCACGAGCCAGGGACTTTGTTTGGAGATCCATCATCTGCCGATTCGGCCTCCCTCACACTATAATCACCGATGATGGTAAGCAGTTTGATAACTCCAAATTCCGCCAGTTCTGTGAGGAACACAGAATCCGCCACCACCTTACTTCGGTCGGGCACCCACAAGCCAACGGAGCAGCCGTAACCAACAGAACCCTCCTCCAGGGAATTAAAGCTCGCCTCTCCAGAGCCCAAGGTAGATGGGCCGACGAGCTACATCATGTCTTGTGGGCCTATCGAACCACCCCGAGAATCCCGACCGGCGAGACTCCATTCCGAATGGCTTTTGGCACAGAGGCTGTCATCCCGTGGAAATAGGCCTCCCATCATTGCGGGTGGAGAACTATTCGGAGAAAGCAAGCGACGAGCAACTCCGCACCAACCTCGACTTGGTAGAAGAAGTCAGAGAAAAGGCCCGAATCAGGACGGCTGCTTATCAACAGAGGGTGGCTCGGTACCATGCCTCCCGGGTCAAGGGGAAAGCCTTCCTACCCGGCGACCTTGTCCTCCGGAAAGCTTCTGTATCCAAACCGCTACAGCAAGGAAAACTGGCGCCAAACTGGGAGGGCCCGTATCAAATAACAGAGGTTATTGGACCAGGAACCTACAAGCTGCAGGATCTGGATGGGAAGTCCATTCCCCGAACTTGGAACGCGGACAACCTTCGTAAATATTATCAATAGGGTATGTCCTCTCCAAACAATCTCCATATACCTCACTGCATGTTCCTGCTTAGCTATTTCCTCAAAATCTGTTGCGTGAATCATTATGCACTATATTGCTATAAATTGCAAAAAGAAACAAATACTGCTTACCAATCCTCGGCACAACCGAGCTGTCTGTTCGAACAGGAATCTCCGAACCTTGGCAGGGCCAAGTAAAATATTTCTCCGAACCTCGGCAAGGCCGAGCAACAAATCTCTGAACCTTGGCAGGGCCAAGTAAAATATTCTCCGAACCTCGGCAGGGCCGAACAACAAATCTCCGAACCTTGGCAGGGCCAAG
Source organism: Calamus simplicifolius (assembly GCA_900491605.1). NCBI lineage: Eukaryota > Viridiplantae > Streptophyta > Magnoliopsida > Arecales > Arecaceae > Calamus > Calamus simplicifolius. The sequence goes on along the minus strand of UESW01005102.1, from coordinate 91,694 downwards.
TAAAATATTTCTCCGAACCTCGGCAGGGCCGAGCAACAAATCTCCAACCTTGGCAGGGCCAAGTAAAACATTTCTCCGAACCTCGGCAGGGCCGAGCAACAAATCTCCGAACCTTGGCAGGGCCAAGTAAAATATTTCTCCGAACCTCGGCAGGGCCGAGCAACAAATCTCCGAACCTTGGCAGGGCCAAGTAAAATATTTCTCCGAACCTCGGCAGGGCCGAGCAACAAATCTCTGAACCTTGGCAGGGCCAAGTAAAATATTCTCCGAACCTCGGTAGGGCCGAGCAACAAATCTCCGAACCTTGGCAGGGCCAAGTAAAATATTTCTCCGAACCTCGGCAGGGCCGAGCAACAAATCTCCGAACCTTGGCAGGGCCAAGTAAAATATTTCTCCGAACCTCGGCAGGGCCGAGCAACAAATCTCCGAACCTTGGCAGGGCCAAGTAAAATATTTCTCCGAACATCGGCAGGGCCGAGCAACAAATCTCCGAACCTTGGCAGGGCCAAGTAAAATATTTCTCCGAACCTCGGTAGGGCCGAGCAACAAATCTCCGAACCTTGGCAGGGCCAAGTAAAACATTTCTCCGAACCTCGGCAGGGCCGAGCGACAAGTCTCCGAACCTTGGCAGGGCCAAGTAAATATTTCTCCGAACCTCGGCAGGGCCGAGCAACGAATCCTCCGAGCTATGGCAAGGCCAGGTAAAAGTCACTCGGGCTAAAACCCCAATGAAAAAGCCTAAGCGTACAGGCCTCGACCAAAGCCGAACGGCCCCCGAATAGTCCCCGAAGGACTTCGTCCGGTTTAAAAACGAGCGCGTTAAACAAAAACCGTAGACGCACAGAAAGAAGCCACCATTGGCAAACCCCCTCTTGAGGCCCTCGAGCCCCACGTCATCGGCCAAAGGCCCCTAACAGAGCTAGGAGATCCCCTCTCCGCTGCTGAAAACCTTTTTAGGGCAACGTCCCGACAACCCGTCGTTCAAAAACCTATATCAGACGCGCAAAAACGACGGGGCCACGCCAACGCCCTGATTCATCACACAGGTCAAGGCCATAAACCCTTAAAGAAAGGGACTTCAAAATAAGATCCATCTTTCATTTATAAAAAGAGAGGATCACAGAGAGGTAGTAAAAAATGAAAACAAGAGGGGAGGCCCCGAATCAGAATTCGGAGTCACTCCCGGAGGCAAACAGCTCCTCCAGGCGCTCCGTCAGGTCAGCCACCTGCTGACGAAGGGACATGATCTCCTCCCTCTGCCGGTCTATCAGCCGGCGTGAGGCCTCCGCCTCCCTGACCGATACGTCCAAGAATTCTTCGGCAGTCCTCACAAGCTGCTCATTGCTCGCGAAGGCCGACGCGAGGCTCAACCCATCAACCGTAATGGAGGTGCACCTCCCCTCCGAGCGCAGCGGGCTGTCAAGTGAGGAGCGCGACTCACCTGATGATCGCGCTGGAGAGGCCATTCTCTTTGAGCTTGAGGCGAGGAATGATCAAAAGCGACGCCCCTCGGTCGTATTTATATTCGCCAGAAGGATATCTCTACCAGTCGCGCCGTAACTGCCGACCCATAAGAACTCGCCATGCGTCGCCGATTCAATGCTGGCAAAATCCGAGGTATCGCGCCCCATCCCAAGCAAGATCGATAAGCGCGAGCAGATTGTTCGGGAGTTCCCCAGGTGAACATTTTCCAATCTATCGGCCCTCGCAATAAATGCGTTCGGCGCTTCCTCGAGCCTCTTAATGCTGGCCTCTTTTTTGGGAAACGCGGAGGTCCGGCATTCGGCCAATAACCTGTCCCCTCGGGAAGAGTGCATCACCAATAAATGCATGACGATATATCGCTCGTCCCGCTCTAGTGCCCTTTATCAAGCACCACGTGGACCTAACGCTGCGGCCTACAACGACAGCTGAGTCGCTCCCTTCGAGCTACCAAGTCTCCGAACCTCGGCAGGGCCGAGCTACAAATTCTCCGGACCTTGGCAGGGCCAAGTCAAATGTTCTCCGAACCTCGGCAGGGCCGAGTTACAAAATTCTTCGAACCTTGGCAGGGCCAAGTCAAAATTCTCCGAACCTTGGCAGGGCCAAGTCAAATGTTCTCCGAACCTCGGCAGGGCCGAGCTACAAAATTCTCCGAACCCTGGCAGGGCCAAGTCAAATGTTTCCCGAACCTCGACAGGGCCGAGCTACAAAATTCTTCGAACCTTGGCAGGGCCAAGTCAAATGTTTCTGAACCTCGATAGGGCCGAACGACAGGTTCCCTGAACCATGATGGGAAAAAGTACGGGTTCCCCGTCTTCGGTCAAAGCCGACCCACGATAATTCGGGCTCCGGCAAAAGCGAAGCACGAAAATATCAGGCTCCTGACCTAAGCAAGGAGCATATCTCGCCGGACGATCTCTGAACTGCCGCGCGCGAACCTCAACTAGTTCGGGCGGTGTGAGACCCTCGTCTAAGGACGAGTGGAACGCTTTGGCACCCCACAAACAATAATAATAACAAGCTCGGCACAGAAAAGACGAGGATTAAGAAACAGAAAAAAATTCCCTTTATTGCCGACCAAGATCGGTTACAAATGCCTCACGGGCGTTACAAGAACATTGAAATGCATAAGATAAAGGCAAACAAAACTCGGGCAACTGCTCCAAAGCAGACCTATACAACTGCGATCCGGATCGACAAATCATGCAAACCACGAAAAGGCCAGTCCGCCTGGACGGATGACAAGGCTGACCCTCCGCGGCCCCGGATGAATTAAAAGATCCAAAAGGAGGCATGGCCTGCGGATGCTGATTCTGAGGATCCGGACGATCCAGCCCGCTCCCCTAGGAGGGAGTGCTGGATCGCAGGCCGCCATCCAGTCGAGGGAACCGGGACCATCCGACCCCGGTTGCTCCCATCTTCTCCCTCCCGTGGCAAGGATTCCCCTCAGAGAAGGACGGAACCCAAGCCAGCGAAAAAGGGAGAGTCTGTGCGTGCTACGAGGGTGTCGATGCACTTCCTACCGTAACTCCCCCGCAGCAAGCCGCAGAGATCGCATAGGAAGCGCATATGTGCGCTCTCCGTATGATCTCTGCGCCCCTCCTGTGCGCTCTCCATATGATCTCCGAGGCTCATCCCCTAAGGATGAACCATCCTCCAGCTGCTCCCCGGTCGCCCCAGCTGTCTGGCGGCAAGGAGCCTATGAAAGGAAGGCCTGATCCTCCTACTTGCAACAACAAAGAAACGAGCATAATGGAAGCTCTTACGAGAAAGAAACTTTGGGGATAACCAGATGAGACCCCCTTTTTTCCTTTTTATAGGCAGAAACGGACCGGTAAAAGCTATCCAGGCTGAGGGTCCCGAGATTCAAACCCCCGAGCAGTGTCTCCACGTGGCCCCTCAGGATTGGCATAGCGCCCCACTGCACGCAAAACCACCGCCTGAACCAGGACGTATACGAAGATCCCCTCCTGATCCCGAATCATGGCCAGTAAATACAGAAAATCATCCACTGACACTTCAAAAACTGGCGGGCTCAGAAAATCATCCTTCGAGAATAGTACCCTCCAGCGATAGGCGGTTGCGTGCGCATCACGATAAAGCGACTGCATGAAAAAAGAGTGCCTTCCGAAAAGCTCTGACGCAGCTTTATGCCCTCCACTATGTCGTATCACCACTTCTAGTAAAATAAAAATCGAATTGCCCGCGGGACAACAGGGCGCTGGCAGGATGGCAGGAAGCGCAAAAACCTATTTCGACCGTCGGCCCCAGCCGACCTACTTTCCTGTCGGCCCCAGCCGACCTATTTTTGCCTATCGGCCCCAGCCGACCTACTTTTCCTGTCGGCCCCAGCCGACCTATTTTGCCTGTCGGCCCCAGCCGACCTACTTTTCCTGTCGGCCCCAGCCAACCTATTTTGGCCTGTCGGCCCCGGCCGACCTACTTTTCCTGTCGGCCCCAGCCAACCTTTTGGCATGTCGGTCCCGGCCGACCTACTTTTCCTGTCGGCCCCAGCCGACCTATTTTTGCCTGTCGGCCCCGGCCGACCTACTTTTCCTGTCGGCCCCAGCCGACCTATTTTTCCTGTCGGCCCCAGCCGACCTACTTTTCCTGTCGGCCCCAGCCGACCTATTTTTGCCTATCGGCCCCAGCCGACCTACTTTTCCTGTCGGCCCCAGCCGACCTATTTTTGCCTGTCGGCCCCAGCCGACCTACTTTTCCTGTCAGCCCCAGCCAACCTATTTTGGCCTGTCGGCCTCGGCCGACCTACTTTTCCTGTCGGCCCCAGCCAACCTATTTTGGCATGTCGGCCCCAGCCGACCTACTTTTCCTGTCGGCCCAGCCGACCTATTTTTGCCTGTCGGCCCGGCCGACCTACTTTTCCTGTCGGCCCCAGCCGACCTATTTTGCCTGTCAGCCCCAGCCGACCTACTTTTCCTGTCGGCCCCAGCCGACCTATTTTTTCCTATCGGCCCCAGCCAACCTACTTTTCCTGTCAGCCCCAGCCGATCTATTTTTGCCTGTCGGCCCCAGCCGACCTACTTCGCCTGTCGACTCCAGCCGACCTATTATTCTTCGTCGGCCCAGGCCGACATGGTTTGCCCATCAGGCTTAGCCGGTGCGTTCCCTTCAATCTCGAGGTAAGAGTGACCAAAGGGCATCAGTAAACCACAAGTCGCTCACAATTGAGGCGGAAACAACAACAAGGTCACGCAAGGAAAACGCCTAAGTGGAAACGTAAAATCCGTTTATTAAGAAACGTCTGATTAACGTCTAAAAGATGAAATACATGAATGGCCCCTAAGGATCGGGAGCCGCACCAGCTTTGGAGGAACCCTCAGCAGCACCTACAGAAGCACGGCTAGATTCGCCCTTCTCTGACATTTTTGCCCCCTCTGCGGCAGTGTGCGACCGTCCCTCAGAAACTGTAGCTCCGCTGGGACCAGGGACGCCGCCAAGTTCGGCATCAGAAACATCAATATTCATCTTCATCTTCTTCTTCAGACTCGCCATTTCGGGGCTTTCAACACTCAGGAAAGAAAGATCCCATTCCGGGTGCCCACTGAGTATCCTCTGTTTGCACTCTTCCATCCCGTGATGGAACGCGTCTACGCTCATAGCGTCTTGCCTCCCCTTAAGTATGGCGAGCTGCGTGTTGGCCTCGGCGGCCCGTTTCTAGGCCTCTGCGACTTGGGCCCGCAAAATGATTTTTGCTCCTCGAACTCGCCGGCCCGCATCTTGAATTCCGAGCTCTTGTTGCGGCTGGACACAAGCTCGCTTTGAAGAGCCCGAACCTCCAGTCCCAACTCCGCCATCTGAGAAAGCCGAAATAGGTCGGCGACACAAGAAACCAGTAGAAAAAGCAAAAGGGGGGGGGGGGGAGAATGAGGTCGTACCTCCTCCTCTCGTTTGGCCAACCTCTTGGCCAACTCCTCAGCCTCACGTCTGGCTCTTGTCCTATCAGCCCCGACCAGCTCAACTCTCTCACTGCCAATCTTCAACTGCTTGGCTCCGATTGCCTCCTGAGCTTGGGTTAGCTCGTCGCTCACCCGAGTTATCACCCCTTGTTGCCACTTAGCGCCCTCTTTCAAATGGGCAATCTCGCTATCGCGGCTTCAGTCGCTCCTCCACCTCGCCAAGCATCCTGGTTAAACGCTTCCTCTCATCTGCAGCTTCCCTCCCCAGCCGACCTAGGCTCTCATTATGTTCTTTCTGCATCGCCTTCACCTCCGCGGAATGCTTCGATTCGATTCTGGCCAACTCCAAACACGCGTCGTCGTTCTTCGCCAGGAGTCCCAGCTCCTTTACTTTGCGCCTTTGCTTGGACACCTCGTCCACGGCAGCCTGATGTGCCGCCCTTGCCCCCTTCAAGTTCCTATCCATTGTGTCCATGAGCTCTTCAAACTGCTCAGACACCTTCAGCCGCGACTGGAGCTCGACATTCCCCCTCCGGGCCTGGACACTGGCCCCCGTCGTCAAACTCAAGCGCCAGCAAATCGCCCGGGAAAGCAAAACGCTCTGCAAAGGCAAAAATTGAATAAGAGCCCACGATGGGGTCAATCGAGAAGCATCTATCACACAAGAAAAGTAACTCACCCGCGAGGCATAAGCCCGGGTCATCCTCATCAAGGTTGTGTTATCAATGTCGGGAAGAAGATGGATACTTTCTGCCACGCCTTGCTGCCCGAACGCAGCGTCGACCAACCCCAGGTCGGCAAACTTGTCCAACGAGGGATCCGCGCCTGGATACAAGGCCGACCTAATCATGGCAGAGAACGCCTCCTCAATACTAGCGTCCAAACTGCCAGATGGGCCAACCCCGCCTGAAGGACCGGCCTAGGTGCCCTCCGCCTGAGAGGCCTTCAACGTCCCAGCCTCCTCTATCAAGGCCCTGGCTTGGGTTTCTTCAGATAATTCGGCTAGCCCAAGAGCCAGCTTCCCCAAAACCTTTCTCGAAGAAGCCCCCAATGCGGGGCTCCCGCCTTGCTGCGTCTCCTCCTTCGACGCCCTTCCTCGATGACCACCATTTGTGTCTCCGCCACCGGGCCCTCCGAGGTCCCGGCCTGTTCCACCACTTGCGTCTCCTCTGCAGGCTCCCCCGAAGCCTCGGTCTGACCTGCCTCACTGCTACCGGACCCCCCTGCGGAAGGACCAAGAGAGGGCTCCCCTTGAACCTCCCCGGCTGCGGCCGCCGCTTCTTCCTCTCCGCTGGAACCGGTGGCGATCCTACGGGGACGGCAGCCTCCTCAGCAACAATCCCCTCTTCTAAATCCGCCGTTGTTTCCTCTTTCAGGGGAGACGCGGTCGGACGAGCCATCGGAGCCTCATCTGAGCTGTCCGATATCTCCAACACGAGAGGTTTGGAGGCCATAACCGCCCTTCCCGGGCTCTCCTTCGCCCCGGCGCTTCTGCCATGACTGCCCCAGCACCCGGCGGACTCCTTGCGGAAGCATGAGCCCTTTTTACGGGCTGGCCACTATCCGTGCCGCTACCTTCCCCGGGACGTTTCCCTCTCTTCCTCTTGGAGAGGTTTGACAACGCCGACCTTGCGGCTATTAGAATAGAGCACACATACTCAGAATCAAGCACACTAATCAAGAAAAATCCACGACGCGAAGGGAACTCACCTTGCGGGTCCAGGGGGCTAAGCCCGGCTGCGAAGAGGGCCCCCTCCGATAGCAGATCGTTAGCTGAAAATACCTGTCCGTTGCGAAGGACGTCCAAGTCCTTCTCCTCCTGCGCCGTCAGAGCTGGATGCATCTCCGCATCCCTTGCAACAATTCCCCATCGCCGAGGAAAGTCGGAACCGACGTTCCCCTCCGCGATGACAACCGACTCTTCCACCCCTTGATGGAAGAGGGCTTATCCGCGATAACGTTGAAGGATCTCCGGGGCCCGATGTAGGGCCACTCTGATTTCCTCCTCGGAGTCAGGTGGTAGCAGGCGCGGAAAAGAGGGAGAGTGGCGACGATCCGAATCTGGTGGCACATTGAGATGAATCCGATGATGTTCCGCCAGCTGTTTGGAGCCACCATTGATGGGTAGATATTGTAGTGGATCATGATCTCCTTCACAAGGGGATGGAGAGGAAAACGAAGGCCTGCCTTCAAGCTATCTTCGTAGATGAAGACCCTAGACTCCAAGTCCCGGGTAACTCTATCACTGAGCTCCGGCGCCCGTAGGACGACGTTCAAGGGCAAGCCATACCGTTGATGAATCCTCCCCAGGTCCTCGGCAACGATCTCGGAGGCCACATCGTCGGGGCTCATCGCCATTGAAAAGGGGTACCAAACGAAAACAATAAGCGTCAAAGAAGATGAAGGCCAGAACCCTTTATGAAAGCAAAACGAAAAGACGCCGAGCGCACGCGCACACATATATATACGCAATGCGGCCGTCACTTCGCTTCTCCGCCAAGGAAGCCCCCCTGAAGAGGCGGGGCGTCTCATCCCAGGCGTCCGGAATCGCCTCGATAAACACCCGATCGATCGGGTTTCGAAGCGTGGTGCAATCCTAATCGTCGCTCCCGGAGGAGCCTTAGCCCCGAAGGCTGAGATGCCCCTATCGCATTAATTAGGGCATCATTGCGTGAGCTGTCTAGGCCAAGACGTCCCATCAGTGATGCGCCATTCGAACTTGTACTCCCTATGCCCGAACCTACGCTTCGAACTAGGGAGTGGAGGGCATGTGTTGAGGGGTAAAATCGTCATCACATTAATATCCGTGCGAGGCGGTTAAGGCTAACCTCCTCCCTTCGGCTCCTTCCGGGCTTCCATAGCTCGGCCCCTTCCGGGCTTCCATAGCTCGGCTCCTTCCGGGCCTCTGTGGCTCGGTCTCTTCCATAGCTCGGCTCCTCCCGGGCTTCCATAGCTCGGCCCCTTCCGGGCTTTCATAGCTCGGCCCCTTCCGGGCTTCCATAGCTCGGCTCCTTCCGGGCCTCTGTGGCTCGGTCTCTTCCATGGCTCGATTTCATCAGGCGATCCGTAGCCTAGCACCCACCTCCGCGGAACTTGACGCGGGAGAGCCCAGGCCTACCCGAACAGCATCCTGGACAGGGAATCATGTCGGGACATGGCCTAGAGCCTATTATAACCGCCCCACGCCTACCTGACCAGATCTTGAGACATCAAGGAGCTCTCCCGGCCGTCGATCCCTTAACAACGAGTACGGAGCCTAACGGCCCCACGATGGCCTGATTCTGTCCGCCTCCGTATCGTAACAACCTCTGAACCTTCCAGAAGACGCTCAAGATCCAGATGACAGTCTATAAATATCAGATTCCCAGATTCTCTCAGGTACGCGACTCTTGATGCACACAAAACTCTGGACTCACTCCTCTCTCCCCGGTAGCTCGTCGGCGCTCTGCCCCCCTCCTAGAGCTTCCGATTGGCCACCCCCTGGAGAGGTCTTTCGGAGAGATCCACCTTCCCACTGTCTGGTTGATCGCCGATTCCTTCCCCACTGACTTAAGCGTCGAAGGGCCTTCCGCGGAGGACCACCCCCAGCGTCCCTCCGCGTGTGGGCTTCTTTTGCAGGTCCACCGCACTCCTCTCCCTGGAGATCGACCGCACCCGAGTCAGAGGACGGATCCCGGCGGCAACAATATATATATACGTTCCTTCAAATCCAAACAATCCTAAATGGGACTTGCATCACTTACACGCGGCAAGTGATGTGGGTTTTAAGTGATGTGGCAGCACCTTTTTATAGTTCCTATTCTCATAGATAAAAAGGGGAGGGATATAGATGTATGTGGACTCTTTTAAAAGTTTAAAAAAGCAATCTAAGAATGGGACTTACTCATAGCAAAGAAATAAGGTAGAAGTTCCAGCTTAATATGATATATAGATTTCGTTAACTGAACTAACGACGGTACTGTCAAGCCTAGCCTCTGTTTATAGATTCAATGCTGTGGCTTAAAAGATGCTTCCAGCACTGTCATCTCATGGATTAACCATCCCTTTTCAACCGAAATTAAATTTTGCAGCTGAAACCGAGGATAATTCGGCAACAGATTAGATTGCTTTCTCTTTCTTAATGGGTAGAGTTAGAACTTTGCCTGGCTGATGAAACCGCTATCTATTTGAGTTATCTGCTGTTGGCTATATCTGTATTTTATTTTTTTCCTTGGACTTAATTGATCGAGGCCTCGTCTCTATCCAGGAAAAAACAAAAAAAGTCAGTATCACATCCACAAACTAATCTACTATCTTATCCATACGATATGAAGTCCAAAATTAGATGGACTTGAGCCATATAAAACAAATCACTAGGGTAGCTTCGGGTTACGCTTTGAGTCAAGCATTTTAGGTTTTATCCATACACTTGCGCTGGCTTCTGACAAACTGTTGACTATTGTTATTGTTGGTATCCTCGACATTTGATCGACGAGCATCTCATCAATTAATTACTTGATATGTAAAGATAGCCAACGTACATACGTATAGGGGTATAACTCGGACTTATAAAATTCGAATTTTTTTCAACCCTAATCCTAATCCTATTTGTAAAATGTCAATCCTAACCTTAATCCTAACCCTATTTGTAAAACCTCAACCCTAATCCTATTTTTAAAAATCAAGTTCAGGTTGAGTTTCGGATTGAAATTCGGATGGATGAGGAAAAAAAAAATGTTTTTTTTCAAAGTAAATAAACACCGAATTATGAATCCCAAAATGAAAAAATAAAATTCCTTGCCGAACGCATAAGCTGGACTCAGGGCTTTAATATTGTATTTAAAAAAAAATCTTACTTCAAATAAAAAAGAGAAGGATGTGCCGTAAGCAAAGAAGAGAAGAAGGCGGAAAGTGAAACAAAATGTGCGGATGATCCGCCTTTATGTTTGTTCTTTTTTTCACCTACGATGGACGACCTTGCCCTTCTCGCCCTCAAGTTGGCCATTTTATTCGACCCGATTGGCGCCTTCAACGCTCCCAAAAATTTGGTACCGATAAGCTACCCCGTTTGGATAATCCTTAGGTTCTGATTATTATGGGTTCGGATTGTGGTCAACCCTAACCCGGATCAATTGCAAATCGGGCTCGGTTAAATCCGGATCTTTAGTTGGGCAAACATGAGTTTAAACACTACTGTAAATCAGGTTCGATAAGCCAGGTTAGGGTTGAACCTGACCCAAGTTGCACCCCTACGTACGTACTCCATTTCTCCAACTATACTTAAATAGATTTTTTTAACTAAATCTAGATATTTTGAAATCCAATAGCGCCATATTAATTTCATATGAACTTTAGGGGTTGGTGCCGTACGTGGCCAACATCGTTGGTCGATATTAGATTTGGGTTGCAGAAAGTTGTCAAACTTGAGGATTTAACTTCTATTGTTTTGACCTTATTTGAGCTAATCATGACATGATTATCTATTCTTGTGAATTTGCAAATAACACACATGAATCTCTATCGGCTATAATTCATAATATACATACAAAATTATATATAATACAGTAAGAAGGAGTGCATTAACGGATTCAAGAAGAAGAGAAAATGTAGGGAGAAATTGATGAAGAAAACTAAAAATTATTAAAAAAAAAATTTTTTTTAACTCGTTGCTGCACTATTTATATAAACTTTAAACTTTTTGAGTGCCGTATCAACACTTGTTTATATTAACGTAAATCACAAGGGAAAAGCAAGATAAAAAGGTGCCATAACTTTAGAACGGTTTTAGTCGGCGCAATGTTGGTTGGTTGCCTTTAACTAACTTACGTGACATTTGAAGCCACCGTGACCAAATGGGAAATCTTTTCGTGATATTTATATTAATATAAAATATTTTAACAACCATATATCAATAAAGCAACCTTAAGTTTTATTTGTTAAAAAAAAATACTTAAAAAAATTTTAAAGTACAATACATCCAACAAGGATAAATATGTTGGCCAAGCCATGGCTACGAAAGGATAGAGTTTGAGATTGCTTGATTTTTCTTTTTATCTTTCTCTGTAAAAGTACACGTTGAGTTGGAAAATAAAAGTGATTTATTTATTTATTTTTGGATGATTTTTTGTGTTTAGAAAAAATATATATTTTCATTCATCTTAATGCCACCTATTAAAATTAGATTGTTATATATATATAATGAAAGAGATGGATACTATTATAGCTCCCTGATTTACATAGATTTTAAATCTCAAAAGCTATGCGATAATCATCATTACTTACTTTAAAAATTCAAAAAATAAATAAAAATAAGTAAAATAAATAAATAAGAGTAAATACTAACACTTTTTGAAGCAATGATAAAAACTTATCCGGATAAACACTAACATATATAAAAAAATTAATTAACTTGAACTGATAAATGCTATAAGAATAAATAAAAGTGTAGATAGAAAATAAATACTAATCCTATATTTGATAACATTTGAAGATTTGAATCATAAGAATTCTGAATTCTTTTATTTTATTTTTAACTTTTCCGTTCTTCAAATATGTGAACAGTATGAATTCAGAGGTAGAATGGTGATTAAATTTAAAGTTAGGTATATATTTCTTTGAAGACTATTTATATGGCTTTTGCTAGTTTTTAGTTTTATGTAGATAGTGCTGTAAATAAAAAAGAAATCTAAATAATAGCATTAAAAGGTTTTTTTATAATTTTTTTTTCAAAAGAAATAGTAAGGAATGGCTTTGAAAGGGTGGATTGGACCTCGTTTAACGAAAAAATAATCTAAAAAAAAAAGAAAAAGAGAGAGGATAAGTTCGATTAGGCGGGCCAACCCGTCACAAAAAAAGAAAAGAAAAAAGAAAAAAAAAGATTTCCAAAGATAAAAAGCGAGCCGTGCCCGTTGCCGAGTCGCGGCAAGACGGGTTGCCATTGGCCAGCTGACGAGCTCTTGAATTGGTCTCTTTTGGCCCTGCTTCTTCTTCCTGCTCCTCTTCTCTTTCTTTCTCTGCTTTCTCCGCCTTGTGGCTTCGACCAGATCTGATCACGGATTCTCCTCCCATGGTTAGTTGCCCCTAACTCTCTCTCTCGCACTCAGTTACTCTTTCTTGATTGTGTCTTCGTCTTCAAGATTTGAACGCTCTTAAGGCCAACGTTGTGAACTTCTAAGCAAGAACCAATTCTAATTCTAAACCCTACAAATTGAGACTCCATCTCATTGAATTCTTTTGTTTTTGTTTTTTTTTCTAAAAATTACAGCTTCTGATCGCTATTTTTTTTAGAGGAATATTTTTTAACGATTTTTTTTTCTCATGGTTGACTTTCTGGTATTTGATAGATATTCGGCTTTTTGGCTGTTATTCTCTTTTTCCCCTCCTACAGGCTGTGATTTGAGATTTACTTCATAAATTTGTGAACTTCGTCCTTTGGAGAGGTAAGAACCAACGAATTTAGCGATCTATGCAGCGAGGTTAGGTCGAGAGGCTAATTATGGATCTCTGGATTTAATCAGGTATCGTGTGAGAAGGGAGAGGAAAACAAAAGAAGAAACCAAATCAAAGGCCTGAGTAAGTTTTTTCTTCCTGTTTTTTCTCGCTTTTCTTCAGCAATCAAATTCTATGCATCTGCTGAGTGCTATTTTACAACAATATCCTGGTTATTTTTAATATCTATCATGTATCTTAATTACAGCTTATTAAACTAGATCTCTTCAGATATAAATATAATGTGAGGACATTATGGTAAATTCAATAATTTAAAAAGTCAGGTGAATGTTCCTGATGTACCCGGACTTTTTTTTTCCCCTCTTTTGGTAAGGTCGTAACTTAATTTTTTCAAAATAAGGTTACTGGCGTGAAATTGACATCATCTTATTTGATTTTGCTAAATTTGACTTTCTTTTTTACTGATTTAAGATTTGATAACTTTGATTTTGTTGTTCTGATTTAAGATTTAAGAAGCCAGTGAATTCGTGTTCTTCATTGATCACTATGTGATAAACTGTGTGCAGTGCGCACCCAAATGTATGCGCCTATATGTGTCTATGCACATAGAGACTCACGTTTAAGTGTGTGGATTTTTGTATGCACGAGTGCAATATAAGTATGCATGTATACAATTTTACATGTTTGCACTCTTTCTGTTTGATGTCTTGGAGTGATACTCTATTTTCTCTTTTAGTTGCTTTCTTAATTTGGGCTATCATGGTATAGCCCCAAGCAGGATATTGACTCGATAAAGTTAAAAAATAGCAAAACAACAGAAAATGCTGCAATCTACTTGAAATTGAAGCAGAAACCAAGATTTTGGACCTTGCTTCAGGGTTATCATAGATTTTCCTTTGTTTATGTAAAAGACATTTGAATGCCTCTTCATATATGTAGAATCTAGAGTTGGTAAATGGGCCCAATCAGTGGAGCTCTGTTTAGTGTTGTGGCAGGCACAATTGTCTCAAAGAATTGGGGTTGCGACACAAATCTTTAGCTCTAGATTTTTTTTTTAATTCTTTAGTGGTTCCTTATCTCATAAATGATTTAATGCAAGAACTATTTTTTTGGTTATATGTCGATGGATCAAGCCAATTTATTCAAAAAAAAAGGTTAGAAACACTAAAGATTGTTTTTCACATGGTATATTGTACTGGACTGAACTGCTTAGTTCAGTCAATGTTGTACTGTAGCAATCATAAATTGGGAACGTGTGTGTTCTCACTATGAAACAGGAACAGGTGCGAACTGATCCTTACCCAGCTGAACCATTGGGAACATGGAAGTGCCAAGTGGTTTAGCTTGGTGAGAGCTTGGTTTGGGCCCGATTAATCCCTCTCCCTTAATAATTGAAAGAGAAACTCCTTTTCTCCCTTTGTTTCATCTGTTAGCAACACAAGGGAGGAGAAAGACAGGAGAGTGATCGGATGAGTAGGGAGGTTAGGTCCTCAGATCACCAAGGTATTTTCCTAAATTTCCTTTTCTTTTCTTTTCTATTGTCCTTAAATGAAAAATATTGAAGAAATATGAGAAACTTATGTCAAAATATTTTATTTGGGCATGATTTCATGATGTATCATATATGCTAGTCAAATCTACATAATTGATATAGAATGAGGGGACCTAGATGTGGAGGTACTGATCTGGTTGATGAAATGGTTCATTGAGTGGAAATTTTGGACATATCAAGGTTATGTTTAGTTGTGGAAAATTGAGTGTTTTTTAGAATTTTTTTTTACAAAAAATATAAAATAAGATTTTATTTTCAAATCTAATATTTTTCTAAATAGAAAATTAAAAAACTCTGTCTTTTAGTTTTGTAAATGTATACTAGGTCTGGAAAGTATTTTCACGAAGAATAGAAAATAAGATTTTGTATTCAAATCTAATATTTTTTTAAATAAAAAACTGAAATTATGTTTTCTAGTTTTCCAAATGTACATTAAGTATCAAAAATATCTTTGAATAGTTTGCCTTTCAAAATAAAACAGTATTTTCTTTATGTTTTTCAATATCGTGGTGGTAGTGGTGGTGGTAGTCATAGCAAAAAGTGGTTGCTAGTTGAGGTAGTGGTAGCTAGTGGAGACCATCATATCTCTATCCATCACCTTCTTCCATTATCCACTTTTATACCTCCTTCATCCACCACTACTACCCTTGTACCTTCACTACCCCTCATCACTGTACCTCCACCATCTACTACTATTGCTGTTACCACTACTACCACCCACCACCACTACCATACTTCCATGACACTCGCCACCGACTATTACCATCACCACCATACCTCTATAACACCGCCATTGCCACTACTGCTACCATCACTTCTACCACTCAACCACCATTATCATTATACCTCAATCACTCACCACCATCTCCATCATATCTGCATCATTCACCACCACCGCCAACTTCCTCTGCCATCATACCTCGACCAAACACCCTCCATGTCCATCTTTTTAACTTTTTTAAATTGAAAAATGATTTCTCATTTTTCACAAATGAACATATTTTTCAAATTTTCTATGAAGAAGGAAAATTGGAACTAGAGATGGATACCTTTTTGAGAGACACTTGAGGTTAGGCATTTACTTCGTGACTTTCTTTGGTTCTTCTTGAAATGTGATGCCTTTAGTTTTGTATATCTTCTCACATAGTAATCTGTTGGCCAACCTTAATTTACTTAGCGTTGCTTTATATCCTCTATCTTTCACAAGGTATATCTACATTTCTTTATTCCCTGTTTGTTTGTTCTTCATGTAGTTACAGAATGAGACCACCGGTTGTGTTTTTCAAATCAATTAACGGTGCTGTTATTGGATATTCTTTTGTGGGTGCAGGAAAATGGCTGGAGGATTCAGGGTGCTTCATCTCGTCCGACCATTTCTGGCATTCTTGCCTGAAGTTCAAAGTGCTGACCGAAAAATCCCATTCAGGGAGAAAGTGATCTACACTGTGATCTCTCTTTTCATTTTTCTGGTTTGCAGTCAGCTTCCCCTATATGGCATACACTCGACAACTGGAGCAGATCCTTTTTACTGGATGCGTGTCATTCTTGCATCAAGCCGTGGAACTGTCATGGAGCTAGGAATCACTCCAATTGTGACTTCAGGACTGGTTATGCAGCTCTTGGTTGGAGCAAAGATCATTGAAGTAGACAATAGCGTTCGAGAGGATCGTGCTCTTTTGTAAGTGTTGACTACTGAAATGTTTGCCATTATTATTGAATGCACCTGTTCTTTAATTTTGCTTATTGTGGAACAAAAGTGATAAAATCTTGAGTGATGATATTGCAGTAGTTAGATATAAAAACCTGAAGAAATTCGGGTGAAAAAACAATGTTGTATAAGTTTATATAAGCTGTTTTTAATTTTAAACTAGTATTCTCTTGATATGATAAGAAAAAAAGATGAATGATGAAACACCATTACCTACCTTTTTGCAGGCAGGTTTTGTTTGGTCTTGTTGTCTTTGGACAAGCAATCATACAATTAAGAAAGTGCTGAAAAATTACCCCTAGTTTCAGAAGAAATATGACGAAGAAAAAGGAAAAACCTCACTCAGTTACATGAACATCTAAAAATTCCATATAATAGACCTTTCCTATTTGTGTAAATGGAAACCTACCCTGTTAAACATGCATAGTTGTGTATTATCTATTCTTTGCTATGAAAAAGGAGCTCTGAGAATATTCTTCCCGTTAGGATTCTGCATCAACTTTTCTGACCAAAAGGCCCTTCAGTTAATTTTAGAGTACCTTTACCGTTCCAAAAATATTATTATTAGTTTGGAAACAATTCCCCATCTATGTTTCCTATATAATTGTTCCCTATATAATTGGACAACCAATCTTCTACTTTTATTCCCCAAAACTAAGGAAGCTGGTGGGGAAATAGTGGATGTGATTTAATCTTCTAAGTTCCAGGAGAGATGCTGTACCTCCTTGCAAACACTGCCAACCGTGTTGGCTCTGACAACAGTTGTCTACTAAAGTTTAGGAAATTAAATTGGTAAAACAGTAATATGGGGGACATGTCACTCTTCAGAGGCATTTCATTTACATTTACATGCGTTGCATGTGCCAATCTGCTAGCATGCGTAAATGTTGTAAGAGATCTACAATAAATGTGAGAATAGAATTTTTTTAAGAGAGGCTTCGGTTTATTGGGTGTATGCAATAATACTTGTAAAGAGTTTTTGTCAATTAAATTAAAATATGTTAATCATCATGATGATGTTAAGTTTAGAATACAGTCAAGTAGCTGGATGCATGAACCCTGTACACAAGCCGGAAATAAGAGGCCATATAACAGCTTATGCTGCCATGAACTATCTGTGTGTGTCTTTCTTTTATACATTGTTCGATCACTTGCCCATGAGTCATGGACAACCCAAATATATTAAAAAGAAATATGAGTGCCACACATCATTAATAAGAAAAGCAAATAACATGTGATGTTTTTATGCTTTTGATTTGTTCCTTTCAAACATGTTACCATTAGTCGTCATTGAGTTTTGTTTGTGTACTCTATATGTACAATATCCTTGTTTTACAGGCAGTGAGATGTAATTTTTTTTTTTTAAATATACATTGTTTGACCACTTGCCCATGAGTCATGGAAAACCCAAATGTATTAAAAAGAAATATGAGTGCCACACATCCTTAATAAGAAAAGAAAATAACATGTGGTTGTTTTTATGCTTTGGATTTGTTACTTTCAAACATGTTGCCAGTAGTTGTCATTGAGTCTTGTTTGTGTACTCTATATATACAGTATCCTTGTTTTACAGACAGTGAGATGTAATCCATCAGTGAATCAAGTCAAATAGGTAGGTGGTTTCATGGTAGTTTTTATGTTTAATTTTCAGAAATGGTGCACAAAAGTTACTTGGTATCTTGATCGCTATTGGGGAGGCAGTTGCGTATGTTCTATCTGGAATGTATGGTAGTGTCAGCCAGCTAGGAACTGGAAATGCTATTCTCATTATACTTCAACTTTTCTTTGCTGGTATCATTGTCATTTGTTTAGATGAACTTCTCCAGAAGGGATATGGTTTGGGATCCGGTATTTCTTTATTCATTGCCACCAACATGTGGTAAGTTCGTGAACTTTTGTTTATCATTCCTGCCTCCTCTAGTACATAATATATCTCTCTTGCTGTATCTTGCAGTGAAAATATTATCTGGAAGGCATTTAGCCCCACAACCATTAACAGTGGGCGTGGTGCTGAATTTGAAGGGGCCGTGATTGCTTTATTCCATCTACTGATAACTCGAGCAGATAAGGTCCGTGCTCTTCGTGAGGCTTTCTATCGGCAAAATCTTCCAAATGTGACCAATTTGCTTGCCACAGTTTTGGTCTTCCTTATTGTTGTCTATTTCCAAGGCTTCCGTATAGTTTTGCCCGTGCGGTCAAAGAATGCCCGTGGACAACAAGGATCCTACCCAATTAAGCTGTTTTACACATCTAATATGCCCATCATTTTACAGTCAGCACTTGTATCTAACCTATACTTCATCTCCCAGGTACTCAGAGCAGACACAGAACTGTCAAACTATATTAAGCATTCTTTTATCCTAAAATATGTAATACTTTTGTTTCCAATGTGCAGTTATTATACAGGAAGTACAGTGGCAATTTCCTTGTAAATCTGCTGGGTAAGTGGAAAGAATCTGAGTATTCTGGTCAATCTATTCCTGTGGGTGGTCTGGCTTACTACATCACAGCACCATCAAGGTGATCAAAATGTTACATTTTGTCCTCTGCACTCCTCCAACCCCCCCCCCCCCCCCCTCGCTTTGTGTGTATCAGTGTATGCGACTGTGTGGCTGCTCTCAAGAACATGTGCATTTTTGTGTTTTATGTGTGCACGCTTGCTTTTTGTTTCATTATGCCTAGTTTTTTCTTTTGTGAGTGTGTGCCTTGATAAAATTTTTGGAGTTCAACCATAGTTTTCCTGAATTTTTTCTTGTTGGGGCAGTCTTATTATTTTTGTTTTCTCATCTACCATTGTTTACCATCTTAACCTTTGGAGCCAACACTGCAGTTTGGCAGACATGGCTGCAAATCCATTCCATGCACTTTTCTATATAGTGTTCATGCTCTCAGCTTGTGCTCTTTTCTCAAAGACTTGGATAGAAGTCTCTGGATCATCAGCAAGAGATGTGGCCAAGCAGCTTAAGGTACAATTTTTTGCCCTATTTGTCTTCCATTGCATTCTATGAATACACAACCGTGATTCTGCATATTATGATGGTGGGCCAGTAATAATTTGGAAGTCATATTGTGGTATGTGAACAGAGGTTATTTGACAATGTTAAGACATTAGGGTTGGCTATAGGTGGAGATTTTGTGTTGACTTGCTTAATGCTTGGAGGAAATTTGATATATAAGGGCATTTGTGGTGTGGGCTGATCTACTAGAGATCACTAGTGATGTGGGTGGAAGTGATGGAATCATCACATTTAATTGCTCTCTAATAATCCTACGTGGTAGTGATCCTAAATCACCACTTAGTGATTTTATACCATCCTTAAATATGGATATCTAAAATCACTCTAGGATGGTGATTTTTTGAGATTTGAGGACCAAAATGTTCCTCATATATAGAAAATAAAATCTAGTATTATTTTCTTATTAATAATATATTTAAATATTTTAAGATTGTATTATAATAATATAATATAATATAATATGATGATAATGTAATATTATAATATTATGATACCATATTAAAAAATAATATTATAATTTAATCTAAATATTATAATAATAAATAATATGAAATAACAATAAAGCATTATAGTAGTTGCAAAATATATGGGATGGTTTTGATATTATACAGTTTGATCTTGAATTTTTATGGCATTTCAAATAGGTTAATTATGGATATTTGAAGATTTTAATCATTGGGATAACAAGCCAGGACATAACATATCGGATGCTATAATTTTATATTACCAAGGATCATATTACCCTAAGATAACAATCACCAAGATCACTGTGGTGATCTCATTTGGATTGCCAAATGCCCCTTATGGGTTTGGAGCAGCGATAACGATTTTTTCCATTTTTTCGATCTTCATGAGGATTTGTCCTGAATGGAGCAGGGATGGACGAATTTTTCTTTCCATTAAGATGGAGATGGAAAAAATTCTATCCCCATACATAGGGATGTAGAGGAATCCCCGATACCTTATGAAATCTCCATATATTTTATATTATTTAAACATTATTATATTATTTTAATATCCTAAATATAGTCCATATATAACCTTAAAATACCTTAAAATTATATGCATTTTGAGGTTATGATTTAATATCCCACTTATGAATTTGCTCATGAAATTTGCAATTATGGTAAATTTATTTGAGTTTATTTCATTTGTTATATCAAACTTAATACTTTATTTTTATTTTTAAAATGTAGTAAGAATCAAAATTAAAAAAAAATATTTTAGTATAAAATATGTGGTTGATGTGGATAGGGATTTTTGTGAGAATGAGAATAGGGATTTTATTAAAAATGAGATAAATGGGTATGGGGATCCCTGCAGGGATGGAGATCTTCATGGGTTGGGGATGGGGATGAGCATAAAAGGCTAAAATAGTGGTGGAGACGAGGACCAAGAGTAACTCTATCCTTGCCCTGCTCCATTGCCATTCCTAGTTTGGATAGGGAAGGCTTAATATATGTTAGAGATGAAAGAAAAGGGTTAATTTAATATAGTCAAGAATGAGCAAGAGAGGTGCAAGACAGGTGATAAAAGATAATTTTTTAGCGGTTAATTTTTAATTTTCTTGATTTGTAATCAAAGCCACACATAGGGAGGGCACAGGCTGTTGCTCTTGGAAAAGTTGCTTGGTTGGTTGAAGTATGCATTTATTTCCATTTGATTGGTAGTGTGTTTGCAATATTTTAGCCCAATCTTTTCCTTTTCTGCATGATGACCGTTATTGCCAGATCACCTCCTTGAACGTCGGGCTAGGATGAGGATCCAAAGGATGATGAGGGCAAAGCTGGGAATCTTCAAACACCTCCTCCTTAGGCAAGAATCCTGCAAGTCCTCGAGGACCGGTTGCTTCGGTGAGGACCTTTCGACGTTAAAGTGAGTAACTTGGGAAACAGTGATGAATCGTGGACTAAAAGACTTAGCTGAAACTTGGGATTCAGGTCCCTTCTCTCGTTATGAGCAAAGGTTCTTATACATATTTGAAAGTCCCTCTTATCCACTTTTGGAAGGTTGTTGATTTCTAGACGTCATCGTCTGGCAAGGGATAGGCGGTAAGGCCGATAGGGATAGGTCGTAACTACCTCTGATCTTGTCAGGGGTAGCCTGCCGTCCCTCCCTCTTCTGGCACAGCACCGCAGTTGGCAGGTAGGCCTGGTCTTCTTGGGCATGCACCGCAACTGGTAGTGGCCATGGGGGCCATGTGCAGTTGTAGGTGATAGGTCGGCCATGTGGCGGTTGCAGGTGTCAGGTGGGCCACGGGGGGCAGAGAGTACTGGACCCGACTTTGGAGTCGGTGCTGGATGGCCGACTCTGGAGTCGATGCTGGAGGCTGACCCTGGAGTCGGGACCGAAAGTCGACTCTGGAGTCGGTGCCGGAAGCCGACTCTGGAGTCGGTGCTGAAGGCCGATCCTGGAGTCGGGACTGGATGGCCGACTCTGGAGTCAGGAGTCTGGGAACCCTTGCCGAAGGGTCCCACTCATCTTCCTTTCGTCTTCGTCAGTCACTTTGTTCGTTAGTCCTGACGTGGCTTGATCATCTACATCAGATGCCCCTCCGTCTCTGAGCTGGCAGGATTACACCTTCCGCCCGTCGAAAGGGGCACATAATCATTCGGTGGCTGGTCCCCATGCTCCCTTAACCGTGGAGAGGGGCACGTGTCCCCGAGGAGCGATGCCTCTTCAATGCGGAAGGCGTGGGGCACTGCAACGTTATTGTCTTGTTACTCATCGTTAGATTCGGTGGGATCCTCCTCGAGACCGAGGAAACCCTTCGGACTCCACGAAAAGGTAATTGCCATCATGAGGCTGGCATCATCGATGTCCCATCATTGGCCGCAGATCATGCTCCCGATGCATCCGGTAGCTACCGAGGCGTCTCCTCTAGTGGCAGGTGTGCACGTGGCAAGTCGAGTTAGGTGGGACGATTCAAAAAAGAGGCATAAAGGAGGGTTGCCCTGAACCCGGCTCCTCGCACCTCCGAAATTTCCTTCTTCCTCCGAGCTTGAGCCTCATCCGAGTCTTCCTCCCTCGGGCCTTGCTTCGTTCAGGTCAATCCTCCCTTCTTCGAGGACCACGTTTCCTCCGCACGGCTGTGGGTTTCTCCGCCCCAATACCCCATTATCCTCTTCTTCTTCATAGGACCAAGTCCCTTTAGGAATGTTGCGAGCTACCAGCGGGGCCTCAATCATGGGCTGCCCGGCAGTTGCAGCCCCATCATCATCCTCCGCTCGGCCACCTAGGGTTAGCAGGGAGAGCTCGGAAGGGATTGCCCCTACCATCACCTCCTCCGACCTAGAGTCCTTTGGGGTAGCCTATAGGATACCCGAGGATGTCTGGCTAACCGCCCATGGACCCGACGACATGGTGACCTCTTTCCGGGGGGTTGCCTTGTACGAGTTCTTCAGGGCAGGTCTCCGGCTTCCTCTCCACCCTTTTGTTGCTGACCTCCTTCGTAGGTACGCCCTAGCGCCTGCACAGCCGGTCCCGATCTCCTTGCGGACCATCTGTGCATTTATGGTGCTCTGCGGCCTCCAGGACATAGAGGCCCGAGTGTCTCTGTTTTTGTACCTTCTACACTCTCCGCCGCCCGGATCGTTCTAGCTGGTGGCTATTTACTCCCAGGCCTGGCCGAGTCATCAGGCTGAGCCTCCCTTCATCCATCAAAAGGTGAAAGACTGGTTCTTCTTTGCGAACCTCAAAGGAGTGAGGCGGGATTGGGGGGTCCCGCACCTAGAGCCGAACAAGAACCTGACGATAATCCCGAGGGACCGAGAGGCGCTCGAGTAGTTGCTAGCCTCCGAGGTCCCCCCGGCCAAAAGCTCCTGTTGGAGTACCTTCGGCTCGCCGGCATCCTTCCGAGTGATGGTAAGCGGTCATAGATCTCCCCTTTTTTTTTTGCCGACCGACTCTGGCACTTGCAGATATGAGGGTGCCAGCTGACATCATGAAGAGGGCGGTGGCCAAGAGGAAGAGGGCCGCTGGCGACGCCGAGGGGTCGGGGAGGAGGACTCGCCCTCGGTCTCGATCGCCGAGCCCTCCCCCAGCGAGCCTCAGCCGAGCTAAAGGGCCGCCCTGCCGATCGATCTCACGGCTGAGTCCCTCCGGAGGAGCCGAGGGTCGAGGTGGTCCCCCTACCCATGGAGCCGGTTATCTCGAGCGCAGCGCCAGTCATGGATGGGGGCCCGCCAGAGGGAAAGGAGGCAGGCAAGGAGTACTCAACGGCAGCGGCGCCGTCATTGGCGCGACACCTATGGCCTCAGTGTCGGCTGAGCCCGCGGAAGGAGGTGGGCTCAGGGCAATCCCGTCCCGGCCCTCGCTGATGAACCATGGCCGCATGGCGGAGCGGCTACTGGCCTAAGTCTACCTACCGGAGTTCCAAGAGGAACTTCGGCGCCAGGGAGGCTCTGCCTTCTTTTGGGATGCCTTCGCGGCACTACTGTGGATAAGTATCCTTCCTTCTTCATGATACCCTTTCATCTTATTGCATGCTGACAGAGATCCTTATCGTGTAACTGGTGAACTCCATGTCCACCGCAAGGGAGGTCACCCTCCGAGGTGACAGGACCCTTCGCTGCACTTAAAAAGAGGCCACCACCACTCGGGCCCGGGCCGAGAGGGCCGAGGGCGCCTTGGAGGCGGCTCAGGCAGAGGAGCTGGAGGAGGCAAGTCGCCGGGCAGCGGCCAAACTCGAGTGCGCCCGGGTCACCGAGGAGAGGTTGGACGTCGCCTAGGCGATGATCGAGGCCTGCGACATGCGTCTCCACACCGAGGGATCGCTCGCATGGCCGACGCCAGTGGCGGACGTCATTGCGGATAGGAGCGAGGCCATTCGAGGGCATCGGAGATGGAGGTGGCAGTGCGAGCTGCCGAGGTGGCGACACGGGTATTCAGCATCCTGGCCTCATCGACCTTGAGCCAGACGGCGAGGAGCCAGAGGGATCCTCGGTGCGGAGGTCGATCGACGATGAATCTGCACTGGCCGACGCCTGAAGACCTTTTCTCCTTGTAATCTTCATTTTGGCCATTCACTTTTGTATTGAAGTCCGACTCGAGTCGGCATTATGTAGACATTTTGACAAGTAATGAAGAGTAAAATTTTTTCAAGCGTTGAAATATTTATATTCTTTTTGGATACTTAGCTCTGTTTGCACGTTGTCTCTTGCGATGTTGAGTGAGCTTGGAGTGATGACTCGGCCCAAGTCCGAAGCGGGCTTCGGAGCGAGTGTTGAGGCCGGCTCAGGGGTCGGGCTTAGTACCGGTGTAGCCGTCGGCCTTAGAAGTTGACCTTAGGGGCGGTCTCGTATGCGGACTCCGTGGTAAGTTCGTCCTCATGCCGATTCGGGCGTCGGTCTCTGGTGCCGACCTGGAGTTGATCTTTGCATACGACCGCCTCGCTCCTTGGTCATTCCCATGAAAGGTTGCATGCGTTGATGATCCATAGTTCCTGGGGAGAAGATAAATACCTCCAGAATCCGCAAAGGAGAGGCTTCGCCAGGCTCCTCCTTAGCTCTTGGGTCCCCGGAGACAAAGAGTTAGCTGAAGGAGAGGGCCTTTTGGACGGCGAGTGGTAGCGCTCTTGCTTAATGAGCTTGGGCTCGAGGCCCCTCTTGCTGATGAATTTTAGTCTTTGGTGCCGACTTGGAGTTGGTCTTTGGTGCCGGCCTGGAGTCGGTCCTCGGGTGCCGGCCTGGAGCCGGTCTTTGGTGCCGACCTGGGTCGGTCTTTGAGTGCTGCTGGCCTGGAGCCGATCCTTAGGTGTCGGCCTGGAGCCGGTCTTTGGTGCCGACCTGGGTCGGTCTTTGAGTGCCGACGCTGGAGTCGGTCTTTGGTGCCGACCTGGGTCGGTCTTTGAGTGCCGGCCTAGAGCCGATCTTTGGTGCCGATCTAGGTCGGTTTTTGAGTGCCGATGCTGGAGTCGGTTTTTGGCGCTGAGAGAGAAAGGTACTCAAACATATCTTCATTAGGCGAAAGAATGAGATGCTCAAATTTTATAGTCGGTTAGTTGTATACATTACTCGTAGTACCGACGGAGGTTGTCCGCATTCCAGGTACGAGGGAGTGGCTTTCTGTCGAGTCCTTCGATCTGGTACACTCCGCGATTGAGGGCTTCGGTGACTCGGTAGGGCCCTTCCCAGTTTGGCGATAGTTTTTCCCCTCTGAGCTTTGAGACCTCGGCTCGTCTGAGGACTAAGTCTCCGGAAAGGAACGTCCTGGATGAATTCAGGCGTTGTAATACCTTGCGGTCCTTTAGTGGTAGGTGGCCATCCTGAGTCGTGCCTGGTCACGCGCCTCCTCGACGAGGTCGAGATTGGCCTGCAGTTGACTTGGATTGTGCTCGTTGTATGACTCTACTCGAGGACTGGGGACGCCGATCTCCACAGGGATGACGGCTTCCGACCCGAACACGAGGCTAAAAGGAGTCTTTTCGGTGGAAGTCCATGGCGTCGTGTGGTATGCCCACAGCACATTCGGAAGCTCCTCCACCCATCTTCCTTTAAAGTCATCCAGACGCACCCTAAGCCTCTGGAGGAAGGTTCGGTTTGTGACCTCGGCCGCTCCGTTCGTCTGTGGATGACCGACGGAAGTGAACCGTTGGCAAATGCCCAGCTTGATGCAGAATTCTCTAAAGGGGTACTATCGAATTGTCGGCCGTTGTCGGTGACAAGGGTGTGGGACAGTCCGAATCGGCAGATGATGGATTTCCAAAAGAAAGATCTCATTTTGCCCTCGGTGATCTTGGCGAGTGCCTCGGCTTCTACCCACTTGATGAAGTGGTCGATAGCGACAAGTAGGAACTTTCTCTGACCGAAGGCCGGGAGGAATGGTCCTAGGATGTCGAAGGGCCATGGAGCCGACAGAGGGGTTAGCTGGGAAGTCGGCTATCGTTGGATTTTGGCATGCCGCTGACAGCTATTGCACTTCCGCATCAGCTCAGCAGCGTCTTTTTTGTGGTAAGCCAATAGTACCCTTGGCGCAAGGCCTTGTATGCTAGCGCTCTACTTCCCAGGTGATTCCCGCAGATGCCCTTATGGATCTTACGGAGAATATAGTTGGCATTTGCAAGGCTAATACACTTGAGGAGGGGGTGAGAGAAAGACCTCTGATACAGCTGTCCGTCGAGCACTAGGAACTTGGAAGTTCGCCATTTGAATAGCTTGGCCTCCGCAGGGTCGGCAGGAAGAGCACCATTGGTGAGGTATCGGACGTACGCGTCCACCAAGGTGGACTCTTGGTTGACTGGTAAGGCCTCCTCCACTGCATCAATGCTCGGAGACCCCAAATGCTCCACGTAAGTCCTTCCCAAAGCCCCGTCGGTCGAAGTGGCCAACCGGGATAGGGCATCGGCTCTGACGTTCTCGCCCCTGAGAATGTAGTTGACACTAAAGTGAGTAAAGGATGAGGTTTGTGATTGGACCTTACTCAGATAGCGGGACATGATGGGGTCCCGGGCCTTGTACTCTCTAGCAATTTGCCCGTAGACGAGCTGGGAGTCGGTAAAGGCTCTGAGGTTCTTTACTCCGAGCTCCTTGGCGAGCTTTATTCCCGCCAGCAAGGCTTCGTATTCGGCTTGATTGTTGGTGGCTGGAAAGAGGAACCAAAGGATGTACTCACCATAATTCTCTTCGGGCTCACGAGGACGAGGCTAGCTCCACTTTCTTGGGAATTTGATACGCCATCCATGTGGAGGATCTAGTCTTCCCTCCCTGCCTCGGGCGTAGCGCCAAGTGGGGCTCCTCCGGTCGCTCTTTGGTTCAGGTGCACTCCACCAGGAAGTCCGCCAAGACTTGGGACATGGCTGACCTCGGTCGGAATGACAACCCATTTCACTAGCCGGCCAGAGGTGTCAGGACGGGACAGAATCACCCTGAGCGGCTGGTCCGTGAGCACTACGATTGGGTGGGCTTAGAAGTAGGGCCTGAGACGTTGAGCGGAGACGATCAGTGCGAAAATAATCTTTTCGGTTTTGGAATACCTAGTCTCCGCATCGTGAAGCACTTGCTGGTGTAGTAGTGGCCTCTGCATCCCATCGGCATTGATACGAACGAGCACGGAACTGACCACCTCGGGGGACATCGCGAGGTAGAGAAAGAGCTCCTCTCCCTTCCTCGACTTGGACAACAGCGGTGGAGTTGACAGGAACTCTTTCAATCCTTCGAAGGCTCTCTAGCACTCTGTCCACTCGAAGTCGTTGACCTTGCGCAAGGCTTTGAAGAAAGGCAGGCATCTCTCCGTCGACTTCGAGAGAAAGCGGCTTAGGGCTGCCACCCTTCCGGTGAGCCGTTATACTTCCTTCTTGCTAGCCGGCGGCCTCATATTGATGATGGCAATGATCTTCTCTGGATTAGCCTCGATTCCGCGCTGCGTTACCATAAAGTCCAGGAACTTGCCTGTCGTGACTTCAAAGGCACACTTCCGCGGGTTCAGCTTCATCTAGTAATGGCGAAGGTTGCTGAAGGTTTTCGCCAGGTCAGCAACATGATTGTCGGTGCAGATACTCTTGGTAAGCATGTTGTCCATGTACACCTCCATGTTACGCCTAATCTGGTCCTCAAATACCTTATTCATCAGTCTTTGATACGTGGCCCTTGCATTCTTTAGCCCGAAGGGCATTATCTTGTAGCAGTAGACACCCTTCTCGGTCACAAAGGAAGTGGCCTCCTCGTCCGCCGGGTCCATCTTTATCTGGTTGTACCCCAAGAAGGCATTTATGAAGCTGAGTCTCATGGCCGAACGTGGCATCCACCAACTGGTCAATTATGGGCAATGGAAAGCTATCTTTGGGGCACGCCTTGTTGAGGTCGATGAAGTCGACGCACATCCAACTCTCGTTGGCCTTATGGACCATCACCACGTTGGCTAGCCAGTCGGGGTAATGTGCCTCTCTGATGTGGCCGGCGGCAATCAGCTTGCGGACCTCCTCATCGATGGCCCTCTGCCGCTAAGGGGCGAAGCTCCTCTTCTTCTACTGGACTGGCCGACACCTTGGGTCGATATTGAGTTTTTGAGTGATCATCTCTGTCGGTATGCCCAACATGTCCGATGCTGACCAAGCGAAGACGTCCGAGTTGGCCCGTAGGAAGGCGAGGACTCGGTCCCTTGCCTCCTCGGGGAGAAGTGCCCCGACTCGGATCGTCTTCGTTGGGTCCTCCCCTAGCAGAAAGGTCAGCAAGCACTCGATCGATTCCCTCTCCTCTCCGAGTCTCTGGGATCAAGTAGCTCGAGCACTGGCGGAGCAGATGCCTCATGAGGACTGGGAGTCATGTGATAACAGAGTGGTACTGGGCTCCGCTCCCCGCGTATCTCTTCGATTCCTCCACTGGTGGGGAATCTTACAAGCAGCCTCTTGGTGGAGATGATGATGGCATTTAGGAGGTTCAGACCGGGTCTTTCGAGGATGGCATTGTAGGCCAGGGGGACTCAGACGATCAGGAACTTCATGAAGACCGTGCTCTAGCACGGCGACATCCCAGCCGTGACCGGGAGGGTGATCTCTCTTTCCACCCTTACAGTGTCTCCAGTGAAGCCCATCAGGGACGTAGTCACTGACCGCAGGGAGTCAGGGGACAAGCTCATTCGAACAAAAGCATCGTAACTGAGAACGTCGACTGAGCTTCCACTGTCAACAAGAATTCTCTTTACAAAGTGTTTCACAATCGCCATAGACACGACGACGCTGTCATCATTAGGATTGTCTACCCCCTCTAAGTCCCCTTTAGAGAAGGGGATTACAACATCTACTCCCTCATCCCCCTGTGGCCACTTGCAACTGATGCCTGCCCTCCAGGAAATTATGGCCACCGTCTTCTCAGTTGGGGCGTTGTCGACGCCGACCTGGGTAGGCGGAGGTGCCGACGGGCCCGACGCAGCTGGGTTTCTCCTTTGGACGAACTTTTCAAGTAGCCCCGCTGGATGAGGTCCTTGATCGCCCTTTTTAGCTGACGGCAATCCTCCATGTTGTAGTCATGATCCCGATGAAAGTGGCAGTAGAGCTTCTTGTCGCGAGGAGTTCCTGGCTTCATGGGGACGGGATGCTTAAGGTACGACTTGCCCTTGATCTCCATTAAGATATGGGATATCAGGGCAAGCAGAGGGATGAAGTGCTCCCCTCCAGGGATGAGAGTCCGGGGCCGATTGTCTAGTCGGCAGGGGTGGGGGGGGGTGGCTCAGGTTTCCTAGGACGAGCCCCACTGGGCTCCGGACGGGCTCCTCCCTCCGGGAAGAGTTTGCCTCGTTAGCGCGGATGTACTTTTGTGCGCGGCCCAGCAGTTTGGCATAGGAACCGGGAGGCTTTTTGTCGAGGGAGTAAGCGAAGCAGGAAGGGCAAAGCTCTTGTTTCAAGGATAGAGTGGCCACAGAGTCATCAAAGTTTTAAACTTCTAGTGTGGCTTCCTTGAACCGGGCCACGAAGTCCTTCAATGACTCGCCACTCTTCTGCTGAATGGCGAACAGATTGTCAGTCACCCGAGGGATCTTTCGGCATGCATCGAAGTACGCCAGGAAGGCCCTCTCCAGCTAGCGGAAGGAGTTGATGCTACGCGGCGGTAAACGAGAGTACCAAGCACGTGCAGCCTTTCATAGGATGGCCGGAAAGGCAATGCAGAGGAGGGAGTCGATCGCCTTCTGGATCTGCATGAGGACCTTGTAACTTTTCAGATGGTCCAGATGGTCGGTGGTACCGTCATAGGGGTCCAGCTGAGGGAGACGGAATCGGTTCGAGATTGGCTCCTCTATGATACGGCGAGATAGCGGGGGGCGGCTATCGTAATCCACCTTCGGCTAATTGGTGATCCTACAGCTGAGCTTCTCCAGCCACTGGTTGTACTCGTTCAGACATCGCTCGGCCCGGTGAGCGATCCGACCATCGAAGGACCCCTCCCTTGAAGATCCCGAAGACGGAGAGGGGTGGTGCCGATGATGATGCCCTCGCTCGGCCTCCTTCCCGTGCGCCGCTTATGGGAATCATCAGAATGGTGGGAGGGAGACCGAGGCCTCTTAGAGGTCCCTCAGCAGTGATGCTTGGGCGAGGTGCGATGGCAGTGAGCCTTCCTCTGTGGGGATTTTTCGCGAGTTGATTGCTGACGGCTGATCGGCCCCCACACCCGACGAGGGCGACCTTGGGTGCTGCTACGTGGTCGTCGGTTGTTGCAGCTCACAAACCGCCGCCACAAGCGATTGGACTTGTAGGGCGAGGGCAGCGATTCAATCGTTCTGAGGTGGTGGCGAAGGCGGAGCAGGAAGGTTGGCCCGAAAAGCAGGGAGATCGGCCTCCGGCTGCTCGGGCCCTTGACGATGCCCCTCAGTGCGGCTGGCAGATATCTCCTGTGCTCGCGTCACCACCATTTCTTCATTCTCCTCGGGGAGTTGAGGTTGCAGCTGGTTGTTTTGAAGCTTTCTATCTCGTTTCCTCTCCCTTCTTGGCGCGCCAATCTATTGTCGCCAAATCACCTCCTCGAACGTCGAGCTAGGATGAAGATCCAAAGGACGATGAGGGCAAAGCTGGGAATCTTCAAACACCTCCTTAGGCGGGAATCTTGCAAGAAAGTCCTAGGGATTGGATGCTCCGGTGGGGACCCTCCGACGTTCAAGTGAGTAACTTGGAAAGCAGTGATGAATTGTGGACTAAAAGACTTAGCTGAAACTTGGGGTTCAGGTCCCTTCTCTCGTTATGAGCGAAGGTTCTTATACCTGTTCGGAAGTTCCTTTTACCCACTTTTGGAAGGTTGTTGATTCCTAGACGTCATCGTCTGGCAGGGGATAGGCGGCAAGGCCGATAGGGACAGATCGCAACTACCTCTGAGCTTATCACGGGTAGCCTACCATCCCCCCCTCTCCTGGCGCAGCACCGCAGTTGGCAGGTAGGTCTGGTCTTGTCAAGCGTGCGCCATAACTGGCAGTGGCTGTGGGGGCCACGTGCAGTTGCAGGTGGTAGGTGGGCCACATGGCGGTTGCAAGTGTCAGATGGGCCATGCGGAGGCCGAGAGTATTGGGCTGGACCCCACTCTGGAATCGGTGCTGGATGGCCGACTCTGGAGTCAATAATGGAGGCCGACCCTGGAGTCGGGACCAAAGGCCGACCCTGGAGTCGGGACCGGTGGCTGACCCTGGAGTCGGTGCTGGATGGCCAACCTTGAAGTCAGGACTGATGGCCAACCCTGTAGTCGGTGCCGGAGGCCGACCCTGGAGTCGGGACTGGATGGCCGACTCTGGAGTCGGGAGTCTGGGAACCCTTGCCAAAGGGTCCCACCCATCTTTCTCTCATCTCCGTCAGTCACTTTGTCCGTTAGTCCTGACATGGCTTGATCAGCCACATCAATGACTATGATAAACATGGATTCCTTGCCTCGATATTCTTCACAATACTTGTTGTATTTGATGATACTGATAAGTTTCTTTCCAAGATTCAGCCATGGGAACATTTTTTTTTTGGCATGGTTTCTCTTGATGGGCAAGTGTAACCTTTTCGCAACACTTACAGAAGTTCTTTTCCAAGGTTCTTTTTGTATGGACACTCATTACAGGCTAAATTGATTTCTGATTAAGTAGCAACAATGCCAACAATTTACTTACCATCTAACATCAGAGTGACGAATATCTTATACACAGTTATTTTCTGAAGCTTGTGTTTCGTGGTATGGCTATTTTGGTGTTGTACAGATAAGGACTGAGGATGTAATCATATATGTTTCATGCTTTGATATTTTACTGAGTGGATACTGTTAAATGTATGACATACTGATAGACATATTGTTAACGGTCTATCTAAAATTTGGGTATTTTGCAGGAACAACAAATGGTGATGCCTGGTCATCGGGAGTCAAATTTACAGAAGGAATTGAACAGGTACATCCCTACGGCGGCAGCTTTTGGTGGCATGTGCATTGGTGCATTGACAGTTCTAGCAGATTTCATGGGGGCCATTGGTTCTGGAACTGGTATCCTGCTTGCCGTGACAATAATATATCAGTACTTCGAAACATTTGAGAAGGAGAAAGCCAGCGAGCTTGGCTTCTTCGGCCTTTGATCTCAATACTCTCTGCTTGAAATACGTTAACCCTGATAAGCGTAGTCCCAATTCTGATTAGCCAAGACAGATGCAAACAGGGTTTAGCAATTTTTCTATGAGAGGATTTTACGCTGCAAAACTTATGTTGACAAGCATACAATGTTTTCTAGTGTAGATTATTAGTGAATGGTTGCCATTCCCAAATCCTAATGATATTATTATTGCGCTATTAGCATACTCAGTCAGATATCTTTGGGAAAGATGGCTTATATTTTCGGGCACTGATGGTCTGCTATTCTACATTTCAATAGATTAGACATAGCAACTACCTAAGTTTATTAATGTGACTTCCGTTCCAATCCTGACACATGGCATTGTTGGGCAATGGACTCCCAAATATGATCTTTCTTTCATTGCATTTTAGTTCATTCTGGTCTCTGATTTGTCATTTACCACCACAAGTCATGGTTGCTTGAATGGTTATTATTGTATTTATGATTAGTCTATGAGATCGTCAGGCAACCGTCATCATTTATGTTTTGGCTTGCTGCTCCATTGTCTGGACCGTGTTAAATAAAGCCTCAAATCATTCAACTTCCAATTGACAATGTGGTCGTATGTCATTTCGAATGGTGGACCTTCCTCAGCAAACGATTACTTTTTCTTGGCAGATGAAACTAAGGTACTCATGACAGCTAAAGCAGTTTCGGAGGTCCCTCCTGGCATTAAAAGCGTGAAATCAGAATATTGTTATTCTTCAGCTGCTATATTGTTATAGTTGTTCTTTCGAGAAAATATTGTCATCAATCATGATTGATATCTGACCATTATCCTAAAGGGAACCATAAACACACCGTCATCCTTAATTTGAAAATTAATTTTATATTTTACGAAGAGTTTTATATAATCAAATAGTACTTGTTGCTGCCAAATCACTTGCGGCGAGCGCCGATGGGCGAAGATTTCCCACAGGTCGTTGGAAGTGTTGAGGGAGCATCTTTTTCCTTCAGGAACCTACAAAAAGTTTTGGACCGGTAGTTCCGACAGGGACCCTCCGATGCTTCAGTCAGTGGTTTGTAGTACAGGAGTTTTCTTAATGAGAGAGTAGAGATTTTGTCCCCTCTCGTAGTGAGTCGGGGGTACTTATGTACCTGTTCGGGAGTTCCTTTTACCCTTTGTTGAGTAGCTATCGAATCCCATTCGGTTAGGATTGGCCTCGCAGATGGCTGGCGGGTGCATAGTTGTTAAGCATGCACCATAAATACCGATGACTATGTAATACGTGGGTAACTGCCCGTGATCTCAGTGAAACAGATAGGCGAGATATGCGGCAGTTGGTGCCTCAAATCCCTGGGTTCGGTATCTGAGACTGGCTCCACTATACTAGGAAAATGTGCAATGTAAAGCACCGAGGCCGAAGCCAAGGGCCGAGGCAAGGGTGAGGCCGAAGTCAAAGGTCGAGGCCAAAGCCAAGGGCCGAGGCGAGGGCAAGGCCGAAGCCAAGGGCCGAGGCGAGGGTGAGGCCGAAGCCAGAGGCCGAAGCCGAATCAAGGGCCGACAGAGGAGACAAGTTATCAACTCATCTGGTTCCGAAAATTGCGCAAAGTGTTATGCCACCGCCCAAGGGAAGTGATCAGCCACATCAGTTGCCCCCCACCCCTGAGATGGGTGGGCGTATAGTTGCCAACGAAAGGGGTGTTAGTATCTACCAGGTGGCTGATCTCCGCGCCATCATTCCGCCCGTTCAGGCTATTGGGATTTGGCAGGATTTTCCTCGGGCGAGGGGATGTGAAAAGGTAGGCGTTATCATTATGGTGAGGTCACCGCTACCTTTTTATTGGCGGTGTTTTTCGTGTTCCT
This sequence comes from Calamus simplicifolius, assembly GCA_900491605.1. NCBI lineage: Eukaryota > Viridiplantae > Streptophyta > Magnoliopsida > Arecales > Arecaceae > Calamus > Calamus simplicifolius. The sequence goes on along the minus strand of UESW01005102.1, from coordinate 57,727 downwards.
CGCATCAAGTGGTTGCCGAAGCGGTTTCCAATGGAAAGCGGACACATGGCCAAACCGAAAACCGACGGGATGATTTGAAATGGGGGTATAAAAGTGGGAAATCGTCCCTATCCTCTGCTTTTTACCTTTTCTTGCTTTATAATCTTCCACCTTGAATCTGCAAGCGCCTATTCATCTCCCATTTCCATTTCCCTCCCGAGCTCTCTCTTCTTCAATCTCGGTTCAAGTTCTTCAGGTTAGTCCTCATGGCTTTTTCACCTTCTTGCTCTCTTTCCGATTTTGGGGATTGTTCCCCTGTTCCTTCAAAGCCTTCCTCTTCCCCGGTGACTAGTTGGTCCTCTTCATCTTTCGACCACGTTCTATTGGAACGACGGCGAGTGACCGAACGACCCACAGCTGGGATTCGTCCGGCCGCCGGATGGGCCCCACCCCGGTGCCGTTCGGCCATCGCCGGCCCATTTATTGTTGCCAAGGAGTCTCCTGAATGGACTGCCTCCACCATATCGGTCCAAGACATTGTGAACCTTGGAGCCAAGTACAGTTTCCCTCCCAACATGCGTCTGTCCTACCCCGCTCCTAATGATAGGGTAACTTCATCCCATCCCGGGAGGGTTGCCTTGTACGGAGCTTTCTTTAAGGCGGGGCTTCGGCTACCCATCCAGCCTTTTATCCTCAACCTCTTAGATAGATACTCCTTGACACCCGCACAGTTAGTCCCAAACTCCATCCAAACCATTGTCAGCTTTATGTTACTTTGTTACCTTTAGGGTATAGAGGCTAGCATCTCCTTGTTCCGTAGCTTCTACACCCTTCGCAAGCAAGCGGGGTGGTGGTCCTTTACCCCTAGACCCACTATGATTCTTAAATTATATCTTCCCACATCCATCAAAGGGTAGAAAGATAGGTTCTTTTTTGCCAACATTGAGGGGGTGAGTGGAATTTGGGGAACACCCAATACCAATGCAAATAGGGACTCTTCCATACTCCCGAAGGATCGAATTGCATTTGGGCAGCTTCTGACTGCCAACATCCCTCGGTGCAACCAGCTTTTGATCAAAGAGATCCTCCGTCTTGCTGGCCTTATTCCGTCAAGTGGTGAGTGACTGATTACTCACCCTACTTTTTCTGCCCTTCTCCTCTCCTCTTTTTTTTTTTAACACTTCCTTTCATGTTCCTTGATATAGGGATGACACCATCACTTCGCGAGATAAGACAGGCTGCCACAAGAAAAAGGAAGGTCAAGGCGGATGGAGCTCCTGCCGAGAGAAGGGCCATCATCAAGATTGCCAGGAGGACCGAGGCTGGAGAGGCCACTGGAAGAGGCGAGATGGAGGGAAGGGCCAAGGTCGGAGAGGCCTCAAGTGGAAGCGAGGTGGAAAGGGCCAAAGCCGACGAAGCCCTACGGAGCGAGGCGGTAAGGGCCGAGGCTAGAGAGGAATCAGGGCGGAACGAGGCGGGGGAAAGGGATTTACCTCGTTTGCCTTCACCAGCACCGCCTCCATCTCCTATTGTTCTGATCGACACCTCTCCGGAGCGGGCACTAAAGCGCCGTCACCAAAGCCCATAGCTACCGAAGCGGAACCGGCCAACTCGGCTACAAGGCCAACTCCAGAAGCCACCCTATATCCCGAAGGGGCAGCGGTCGAGCTGTCTCCACCAGCAAAGGCGCCGAAGGGAGCAGAATCGGAGGCTGAGTCCTCGCCTGTAGCCGTCAGGTCAGCGGAGGGAGGTGACATCGACTCCTCTTTTCAGTCAATTTTGACACGCTACAGCCGCTGGGCCGAGCGAACATTGGCCCAGGCTTCCATGCCCGAGCTACAAAGGTTCCTTCGACATCAAGGGAGATCTACATTCTTTCGAGAGGCGTCCGTGGCACATCTTTGGGTAAGTACTGTTCCATTGTCAAAACTTTTGAGACCGTTTCTTCATCTAACCCAAACCATCTGATCAAGCGTTGAACTCTATGACCACCATGAGGGGCCTTTGGTCCCAGGCCGAGGCGCTCTCAATCAATCTCTAGAGGAAATTCGAGAAGTACGGGCTAGAGCGGAGAGGGCCGAGACAGCCCTAGAGGAGGCCCGGGCGGAGACTGCCCAGGCACAAAAGGCTGAAGCCGAAGCCGAGGCTGCCCAATTTCGTAACCTGGCCCGGGCTGAGAAGGCGGAGGAGGCGCTGGAAGTTACTCAGCGCCAGGCGGCCAATGAGCTGGATAATGCTCAGGTGGTAGAGAAAAAGCAGAGGGTGGCCGAAGAGAAGCAGAAAGCCGCTGAAGCAGAGATTTACCTACTGAAGCACCGGCTGCACTCTGCCACCATTGAGATCAGAGTGGCCGGGGAGCGGGCCAAGAATGCTGAGGAAATCGCTCGCCAACGAGAAGCTGAGGCAGCACATCTGAGGGCGGCGATGATTGAGGCCGAGAAGAAGGCTGCTGAGGCTGAGAAGAGGGCCGCTGAGGCCGAGGAGAAGGCCGCCGAGGCCGAAAAGAAAGCCGTCGAGGTCGTAGAGGATTTTAGGAAGTCCAAGGCCTTCAATAGGGAGCTAGCTGAGACAACTGTATTTGCATATGATGGCGGCTTCCAAGATTGCAAGGAGAAAATATGCAGACTCTACGACCTCGAGGGAATTGAAGAGCTGGAGCCGGACAAAGTTCTCGAAGATGATGGCTTAGCTTCAGCTGAACTCTAGTTTCTTTTTCTTTCCTTGCTTTGTATCAAGTCCGACTTAAATCGGCAATTTTGTAAACTTTTGCAATTAATGGAATTTTGACCCACCATGCTCACGACTTGCACCATAGTCAAGTTTTCTAGCGAATAAGTAGAAATGAACCGAATTCCAATGACCAAACCACTCGACCATACATCGCAGGATGATGCTAGAGTGGTGCCAAGGGAGAATTCCAACACGATCTCGGTCTAGGACACGGCTAGGAAGTCAGCTAGAGAGCTGATGTGGGATCAGGTTTGTGTATCGATGCGGAGTCGAACAAGTGGCTATGCGGAATTGAACCTATGCCGACGCGGAGTTAAACCTGTGCCGATGCAAAGTCGAACCTAAGTGCCGACGCAGAGTCGAGCTAAGTGCCGACGTGGAGTCGGGTTAAGTGCCGACACGGGCTCGGGCTTGGAGTGTCGACATGGAGCCGGGCTTAGAATGCCAAGGGGAGGCTCGGGCTTGGAGTGCCGACGCGGAGTCTGGCTTAGAGTGCCGAGGGGAGACTCGGGCTTAGAGTGCCGACGCGGAGTCGGACTTAGAGTGCCGAGGGGAGGCTCGGGTTTGGAGTGCCGACGCGGAGTCGGGCTTAGAGTGCCGAGGGGAGACTCGGGCTTAGAGTGCCGATGCGGAGCCGAGCTTAGAGTGCCAAGGGGAGACTTGGGCTTGGAGTGCTGACGCGGAGTCAGGCTTAGAGTGCCGAGGGGAGACTCGGGCTTAGAGTGCCGACGTAGAGCCGGGCTTAGAGGGAGAAGCAGGATCACTCAAAGTCATGTCAGTGAGAATATTCTGAATAGTACTCTGGTAGATAGGTTCAAGCTAAGGAAATTAACAAACTATTGAAATACCGACGTAGGTTGTCTGCGTTCCAAGTACGGGGAAGAGGTTTCCCGTCTAGCCCCTCAACTTTGTATGCTCCGTGGTGAAGCACCTCTGTGACTCGGTAGGGTCCTTCCCATCTTGGCGCTAGGTTGCTTCCTTCCATCGTCTTTGATATTTCAGCTCGTCGGAGGACTAGGTCTCCGGGGCGAAACGTCTTGGGACATACTCGGGCACTGTAGTACCTGGCTGCCCGCTGACGGAAGGCCATCATCTGGAGCTGCGCTCGGTCTCGTAGTTCTTCCACTAGGTCGAGGTTGGTCCGCAGCTGATTTGGGTTGTCCCCCTCATTGTACGACTCCGTCCGGTGGCTCGGGACACCTATCTCCACAGGAATGACAACTTCGGACCCGAAGACCAGGCTGAAAGGAATCTCTCCGATGGGGGCTCGCGGCGTTGTGTGGTAGGCCCACAGCACACTGGGGAGCTCTTCCACCCACCATCCTTTTCAGTCATCTAGCTAGGCCCTAAGTCCTTGAAGAATAATGCGGTTGGTCACCTCAGCCGCGCCGTTGGTCTGGGGATGCCCCATAGAGGTGAACCACTGATGAATGCCTAGCTCAGTGCAGAACTCCCGGAAGGCCGTATTGTCAAACTGTCGGCCGTTGTCAGTGACGAGAGTGTGCGGCAACCCAAACCGGCATACTATAGATTTCCAAAAGAAGGATCTCACCTTGCCCTCGGTGATCTTGGCGAGTGCTTCGGCCTCGATCCACTTGGTGAAATGGTCGACGGCTACCAGTAGAAATTTGCGCTGACCGGAGGCTGGAGGGAATGGTCCCAGGATGTCCATACCCCACTGGGCGAAGGGCCAAGGTGCAGCCAGGGGGGTCAGCTAGGACGTCGGTTGACATTGGACGTTGGCATGGCATTGGCAACTGTCACATCTCTTGACGAGCTCGGACGCATCCTCCCTCATTGTTAGCCAGTAGTATCCTTGTCGCAAGGCTTTGTACGCCAGAGCTCTGCCCCCCAGATGACTCCCGCATACGCCTTCATGTATTTCCCACAGGATATAGTTTGCTTCCGTGGGGCCGACGCATTTGAGGACCGAGTACGAGAATGATCTTCGGTAGAGCTTTCCATTCATCATCAGAAACTTTGGGGCCCGCCTCCTGAGCAGCCTAGCCTCAGTCGGGTCCTCAGGAAGGGCACCGTCAGTCAGGTACTGGACATAAGCGTCCATCCATGAAGGCTCTTGCTCGACCAGCAGGATCTCCTCTGTTGCTTTGATGCTTGGGACTCCCAAATGCTCCACGTAGGTTCTTCCTAGGATCCCGTCGGCTGAGGTTGCTAGTCGAGATAAGGCATCAGCTCTAGCGTTCTCCCTCCGAGGAATGTAGTTGACGCTGAAGTGGGCTAAAGAAGAGGCTTGTGACTGTACCATGCTCAAGTAATGGGACATGGTAGGGTCCCGCGCCTTCTACTCCCCTGTAATTTGGCCAGTGACTAGCTGGGAGTCAGTGAATGCTCTAAGGTGCTTCACCCCGAGCTCCTAGGCCAATCTTATTCCAGGCAGTAGGGCCTCATACTCCGCCTGATTGTTGGTGGCTGGAAAGAGAAAGCGGAGAGCGCACTCGATTACAACTCCATCCGGGTTAGCCAGGATGAGGCCCGCTCTGCTTCCTTGGGAATTTGACATTCCATCCACATGAAGGATCCATTCATCCTCTTCGGTCCCAGGAGTTGAGGGGTTTGCATGGGACTCTTCTGGTTGCTCCTCGCTCCAGGTGCATTCGACCAAGAAATCTGCCAGGACCTAAGATTTTATGGCCGATCAGGGACGTAAAGATAGGTCGAATTCTCTCAGCTTAAGCGCCCACTTTGCTAGTCGGCCTGAAGTGACCAGACGAGCGAGAATCGCCTTGAGTGGTTGGTCCGTGACCACCACGATCGGATGAGCTTGAAAATAGGGTCAGAGGCATTGGGAGGAAACAATCAACACGAAGATAATCTTCTCGATTCTTGAATACCTAGTCTCCATGTCGTGAAGCACCTTGCTGGTGTAATACACTGGCTTTTGTGTTTCGTCGGTGTCCGTGCAAACCAGACGGAACTGACAACTTCGGGAGAAGCTGCGAGGTACAGAAGAAGTTCTTCTCCACCCTTCGGCTTGGATAGAAGCGGCAATGTGGATAGAAATTCATTCAGTCCCTCGAAGGCCTCATGGCACTCCCTTATCCATTCGAATCCGTTGACCCTACGCAGTGCCTTGAAGAAAGGCAAACATCTCTCAGCAGACTTGGATAGAAAATGGCTCAAGGCCGCCACCCTTCCCATCAAGCGTTGCACTTCCTTCTGATGGGAATTATGTATATAAGATATGAATCAAATTCATATAAACAATGCAGAAGATATAATATAAAATTTCTAGATGCCCAGGATCCTTAGGAACAAATTTATTATATCTCATATAAAATCTAATTTTATTCATACATGAGTCCTTTATCGATGTAGATGAGGATGAAGCCGGTTAATCCCTGCCACTAGCCGTCCATGTGTCCAGCCTCTAACGGTGATCCACACAGAGAAGAAGGGATGAAAACCTTCAAGGTATGAAGATGACACCACAGGAGAGAGAGAGGGGTGCTAGTGCCTCTTGAATCCCCTTAAAGAAGATATCTTTGAAGAAAAGTCTAATCTTTTCTTCTCATGCTCTACTTTCTTGGTAGGAAGGAACTATATTTATAAGTTGAAAATGAGACGTTCCAAAGAGGAAGAGACCTCTCTTCATGGTAAGAAACTCCCATCTTTATGGTAAGAAACTCCTTCCATCTTCATGGTAAGAAACTCCTTCAATTTTTATGGTAAGAAACTCCCATCTTCATGGTAAGATAAATCCAAGTGTCACAATCTTATCCTTTGAAATTAGGAGTTGGTTATCCCATAACTACATGCCCTAATTTGTACGTGTTCATCATCGAACCGTAGAGATTCATCATGCCTCATCCCATGGGCATGATTCCATCTTCACATGGCTGAGATTGGACATCCATACCTGAATAATCAGAGCCATCCATCACATGGATCAAGTCAGATATCGGTATCCAATTATTTGTTCATCATATGTACAAATAATTTCTCCTTAACATTCATTCTATTATAATGGATCATATTCATTATAATTATATCTTCTTTAAATTGGGTTTCACCCAATTATTTAATTGATCATTTTATCTGAATTAAATCTAATTTAATTTTTATTTTAATTCATCCAATATTCTTCTTAATGCGTGTGACCCATTAGGCCCTTTAACATGTTGGCGATAATCATGTCCTAATCATAGACCCTAGGAATGATTGAACAACTCTTTGTCTAATTCAACAACATGATTATAGATCATGAGAGGCCTCTAGCAAAGCATCATGACCACCCAACTGCTAAAGGTTTTGTTGACGTGACCATCAACTTCTGTCCATGAACGGTTACCGTATGATCAAATCCTTTCGCCACATATCCCAGGTCAATCAGTGGTATGGAATGTGGCAACCCTGTAATTGATCTTTGTTTACTTGATCTCAGAAAAAATTGACTATATGGATTAGAACTTTAAAACCATTTCGAATTCCAACTCAACCTTGCAAGGATTTATCAGTCAATTTAATCCATCAAGTGGCCGTGGGATATAACCCTTTCTATCAAGGGAGACGAATCCTGTCTTGATCAAACACCATCTTCATGTGCTTCATGTCATACCCAACCGACATCATATTTACCACCCGTGGCTAGAGCGACGTTTGGATGCCGTCAAAGTATGACATTCCACACATGAGATACAATGAAGATCTCAAGTCAAAGGATCACTCACACCACCGTCATTAGAGATCAACCATCGACACTATATAGAATATCCATATGAGATCTCTGTATGGGTCATCCAATGCATCGTTACAATAATGAGCATCCACACACCTATCCAAATATCTACATACTTCAGCTTGTGAAATCAGCTGCTCATCCCAAGGGTGAAGTATGCAATGTGTGCTAGTCTCACGGTGTTCGATGGTGTCCAGTTTTATCTACACATTGACTAGAAAAGTTTAAAGAATCGAACCATAACGTGCAATTTGAATCTCATAATTTGTAATCTCTATTACAAGTTTCATATGCACGGTTCACATTCTTTTGGACTTTATCTCACAGACAAATATATCAAATAAAATACATCTGGATAGATAAAGAAATTATTTTATTTGATTTGTATTCATAGAATGTATACAGCATTCAATCCAATTGGATCTAGGGCATACACTAACACCTTCTTGTTGGCGGGAGACCTCATGTCCAAGATGGCTCGGACTTTATCAGGGTTCGCCTCGATTCCTTATTGGGTCACCATGAAACCCAAGAACTTGCCGGCTGTCACTCCAAAGGCACACTTGCGAGGGTTCAGCCTCATCTAGTATCGACGGAGGTTGCCGAAGGTCTCCATCAGGTCGGCAATATGGTCGATGGTGCGAATGCTTTTTGTCAGCATATTGTCCACGTATACCTCCATGTTGTATCCGATCTGGTCCTTGAAGACTTTGTCCATTAGCCTTTGGTAAGTGGCCCCCGCGTTCTTCAGTCCGAACGGCATCACCTTGTAACAGTATAGTCCCTTCTCAGTTATGAAAGAAGTAGCTTCCTCGTCTGCTAGGTTCATCCTGATTTGGTTGTATCCAGAGAAGGCATCCAAGAAACTAAGGGTATCATGACCGGATGTAGCATCCAGCAGTTGGTCGATCCGAGGCAAAGGGAAACTGTCCTTGGAGCATGCTTTGTTGAGATCCGTGAAGTCTACACACATCCTCCAATTCCCGTTGGCCATATGGACCATCACGATGTTGGCCAATCAATTGGGGTAGTGAACTTCTCGGATGTGGCCCGTAGCTTTCAGCTTGCGGATTTCCTCGTCAATGGCCTTCTGCCTATCTGGGGTGAAGCTCCTCTTCTTTTGTCGAACGGGCCGGCATTCTGGCTTGAGGTTGAGCCGGTGAGTGATTATCTCCTCAGGGATTCCTGGCATATTAGATGACCACCACACAAAGATGTCGGAGTTGGCACGCAGGAAAGCAAGGAGCCGATCGTGCACCTCTTCCAGAAGCAGTGCTCCGATCTGAATAGTTCTCGTCGGGTCCTCCCCCAAGGGGAAGGTTAGGAGGTGCTTAGCGGGCTCCCCTCTCCTCTCCAGGTCTCGAGGGTCGAGCGGTTCAGGCGCTGCTGCCGACACCGCCTCTTGGGGACTGAGGGCTAAGTGGTAGCAGAGCGACGGTGGGCTTTGTTCTTCCTTCATTCCTCTGACCCCTTCGTCGGTAAGGAACCTCACCAGCAATCTCTTGGTGGAGATGACAGCATCCAACAGATTTAAGCCAGGCCTTCCCAAGATAGCATTGTAAGCCAATGAAACCCGGACTACCAGGAAGTTTATGACCACTGTACTCTAACGCGGTAGAGTCCCAGCGGTGACAGGGAGAGTGATCTCCCCTTCGGCCTTCACAGAATCTCCAGTAAAACCCATCAAAGGCGTGGTGATGGATTGGAGAGAAGAGTTAGACAGGTTCATTCGAACAAAGGCTTTGTAGCTCAAAACATCAACGGAACTTCCACTATCTACTAAAATTCTCTTTACAGGGTGTTTGGCTATTGTCATAGACACGATGACGCTGTCATCATGTTTGTTAACTATCCCATCCAAGTCCTTTCTAAAGAAAGGAATTACAGAATCTAACCCTCATGCCGTCTTTTTGAATTGCTGCCTGCCTCCCAGGAAATCATAGCTATCGTCTTTTCCGTCGGGGTGTTGTCCACGCTGATCTGAGGTGCAGGAGGCGCCGACGGGCCCGGAGCAGGGGGGTTTCCTCTCCGAACGAACTTGCCCAAATGACCCTGCTGGACAAGTTCTTCAATGGCCTTCTTCAAAAGGCGGCAGTCTTCAGTGTCATGATCGTAGTCTCGGTGATATCGGCAGTAGAGCTCCTTGCTGCGGGGGATCCCTAACTTCATGGGGGGCGGACGTCGAAAGTAGGGATCGTCCTCGATTTCCAACAGGATGTGAGATATTGGAGCAAGGAGAGGAGTGAACTTCTCCCTGGGAACAAGCGTTTGAGGCCGGTTGTCTGAGCGACGAGGAGGCTCAGACTTCCTGGACCGTCCTCCAGCAGGCTCCGTGGGCGTTGGTTTCTTGCTAGAACCTTTGTCGACCTCCCTCCTGGTAGAGTCCACTTCGTCGGCGCGAATGTACTTTTGCGCTCGGCTCAGCAGTTCAGCGTAGGAGCTGGGAGGCTTCTTATCCAAGGAATAGGCAAATCTGGAAGGATGAAGTCCTCGCTTCAGGGCTAGGGTGGCTACAGAATCCTCCAAGTTATAAACTTCGAGCACGACCTCCTTGAACCAAGCAACGAAGTCCTTTAGAGTTTCATCGCTCCTTTGCTGGACAGTGAATAAACTATCAGCCACTGAGGGATCTTTCGGTATGCATCAAAGTGGGCCAAGAAAGACCGCTTCAGTTGTCTGAAAGAATTGATGCTGCGCAGTGGCAAATGAGAATACCATGCGCGCGCCGCCTTTCGAAGTGTGGCCGAAAAGGCAACACACAGGAGAGAGTCCGTTGCTCCCTGAACTTGCATGAGGACCTTGTAGCTCTCCAAGTGCTTTAGAGGATCCGTTGTGCCGTCGTATGGGTCCAACTGGGGCAGACGGAATCGAGGTGGGACCGGCTCCTCCATGATGCGGCGAGAAAGCGGGGGACGGTGGTCGTAGTCCATCCCGTGAGGGTTGGCGATCCGGCAACTAAGCTCCTCCAATCACTGATGATACTCATCAAGCCGTCGTTCGGCCCGTTGAGCGGCCTTCCTGTCGGTGTCTTCTTTAGAGGAGTCAGAAGATGAGGATGGCGAAGACCGCCGGTGCAGGGAGTGCACATGTCTTGGTTCTTTTTCACCATGCCGCCGATGGGAGTGATCAGAATGGCGGGAGAGAGATTGTCGCTTTGAGGTCTCCCGATAGCGGGGTTCAGGGAGCGAGTGGTGGGAGGCCTCAGGAGGAGTCCTGTCCCGATGAGGTTGACTGGCTCCATAACCCTCCTCATGAGGCGAGGGGGTTGAGGTGGCAAAGGCATGGCGGCGAAGCAGTGTTCCTACAGTCCCTGCACCACCATCATCAGATTTTGTACCTGGTTAGTCAGGACGTCAAGCCGATCGGACTGGCTAGCCTATGGTGGTGCAGGAGGCGGAACATAGAGGTTGGCCTCCGATTGTTTAGCCCACGGGAGGCGTTCCATGGCATGGCTGATGGAGGCTTCCTGAGCTCGCATCGTCACCATGGTCTTCCTTGCAGAAGTTGAGGGGTCGCAGATGTATGAGGGTAAACGTCTGTCTACCGGCCTTCCCTTCCTGGCGCGCCAATCTGTTGCTGCCAAATCACTTGCGGCGAGCTCCGGTGGGCGAGATTCCCCACAGGTCGTTGGAAGTGTCGAGGGAGCACCTTCTTCCTCTGGAAACCTGCAAAAAGTCCCGGACCGGTAGTTCCGATGGGGACCCTCTGATGCTCCAGTCAGTGTTTTGTAGTACAGGAGTTTTCTTAATGAGAGAGTAGAGATTCCGTCCCCCCTCATAGTGAGTCGGGGGTATTTATGTACTGTTCGGGAGTCCCTTTTATCCTTTGTTGAGTAGCTATCGAATCCCATTCTGTTAGATTGGCCTCGCAGATGGTTGGCGGGTGCATAGTTGTTAAGCATGCACCATAGATACCGATAACTGTGTAATACGTGGGTAATCGCCCGTGATCTCGGTGAAATAGATGGACAAGATATGTGGCAGTTGGTGCCTCAAATCCCTGGGTCTCTGGTATCCGAGACTGGCTCCACTATACTAGGAAAACATGCAATGTAAAGGCCGAGGCCGAAGCCAAGGGCCGAGGCGAGGATGAAGCCGAAGCCAAGAGCCGAGGCAAGGGCGAGGCCGAAGCCAGAGGTCGGGGCCGAGGCGAGGGGGAGGCCAAAGTCAGAGGCCGAAGTCAAGGGCCGAGGCGAGAGCGAGGCCGAAGCCAGAGGCCGGCCGAAGTCAAGGGCCAAGGCGAGGGTGAGGCCGAAGCCAAAGGCCGAGGCGAGGGTGAGGCCGAAGCCGAATCAGGGGCCGGGTTCCGAAAATTGCGCAAAGTATTATGCCGCCACCCAAGGGGAGTGATCAGCCACATCAGTACTATTTTTTTAACCATTATCCTTCGTTTTGTTCTTCTCTAACAGCTATTACTACAATGTGCGTGAGAGTGTCAAAATTTCATTAGGAAGCAGTTCTTGAAAGCAGATTGAAGGCTGGACGGCCGTGTTAAGCCTTGGCGTCAAACCTTATAACGACTAGACACGATCTCAAAGAACTTTCACGCCATGAATCCCTCGAAATTTCTACCACGAGATCCTTCTGTGAAGTTTCCAATGCAGTCCCTTCCTCAACTTTCTAACTAACTAATTGACGGAAGATAACACAAAAGCTTTAAAGTTTGTCAAAATGCTTATCAGGCAAGAAAGCCGTGCATGCCCTTGCTATGGCTTCTTTATAATCTTTTCTTATGTCGTGATTAAAGCAAAGACTTTGGTGGGGAGAGAGACACCATCTTTGGTCAGGCCTCAACTTGATCCCTTTCACAACCAACCATCCACACGTTTTCTTCAGGCAACGGCACCATGGGCAAATGCCCTAGGGACTTGCGGGGCTCTTGCACACAGGCACTGATCCGATCCAATAAGAATGAGCCAAGCAAGCAATATATATATATATATATATTTCTATGCTTACTTGGCAAAATTCTGTTAGCTGAGTTTGGCATGTGTATTAGCCCTGAACACGGCCTTAGCTTGATCACATCGTGGACCTTATGGAGCTTCACTCCCTCCCAATGCACGTTATAAAGGAAGAGGCCGGGGGGGGCTTCCTCTCGCACCGCACCAACAAAGCCTTGCCTTCTCTTCCACTTGCTCTGGAGATGGTTGTGAGTAAATCTTCATCCCTGGCCATTTACTTCCTTGTCCTCCTTTTGATCATGGCTTCGGTGGGCGTAATGGTGATGGGGGCAGATGGCCCTGCACCGCCTCCGTCCCCCGGAGGTGGCGGTGGTAGTGGTAGTGGAAGCTCCTCAGCTCCCGAGCTTCCATGCGTTGTGTCGACCTTGTTCTTCTCGCTGGCATTCTTCCTCTCTCTTTTCTACTAGGGAGAGAGGTCATTTAGGGCGTGACTATATATATTGATAATACATGGTGTCAGTTGATGATGCGACCTGAGGAGGATTGCTTTCTGGTTATCCATGCACTGTTTTTTATGAAGTATAGCTAGTTGTGATTCAGCTATTGTACTTACCTTTATCGAGTGTTTTTATTCTCGTTAGTTGATACATTGCTCTCTCTCTCTCTCTCTCGCTCTCGCTCTTTTCTGGTTCGTGAACTCAGCGGAGCTTCTCTTGGCTGTATCAAGGGGAAGTTCAAAGTCAAAATGGATCCAATCTAATCCCACCGATGAATTGCTGGCATTTAGTTGCTTCAAAGTCGGTGCTTAATTGCTATACAGAACACGTTATGCCGTTCCACTATTTCTCGCTCCACTTCCGTTATAGATGGCAGGTTTGAAAAATTTTTGGTTTCAACCTAGATCAGATGTAGGCCGTCAGATGAATTAGTAAGCATCACACTGTAATTTTTTACTGAACTATATTACAACTTGATTCTAACTCTGGTTAAACCGATGAAGTTTGGCCAGAACTTAATTGGTTGTTGAAAGTTTGAATAGTAAACGGTCAAAACCCAAAACTAAATATTGCTGCCGTGGCACCTACTGATTTCACGGAGATCAGATCTATCTAAGAGTTTCTTCTATTGAATTACATCCATAGAGGATAGAATGACGATCGATCGAGTATGATGGAACGAGGAATATTAATCTGATGCAGCATACCATCACGCTTTTATCGCAATTAAAAACGCAGCAGAATTTAAAGATGCTGTAATACAACTTAACTTCCGGTCCCTTAAACCGACCAAACTTTTTGAAACCATGGGGCTAGATTAGACATGACAGGATTTGATTCGTATCAGCAATTTGAGCTCAAAATTCTGCATGCTAGCTGTACCGCTTAATAATTTGCAAAAATAACTAGAACGTGATTAAAAAAAAAAAAATTTTACGGCCTATGCAAAGGAAAATGAGGATGAGTCTCAGCATAGCTGTAAAGTTGCTTCATCCTGATACAAAGGCCACAGATTCAAAACACATATGCAAAGACAAAGTTATATTCATTTGATCCTCCAGCATCTGTGCAAAATAACATAAAGACGTCAGATTCAATTAATCGAACCTACTCGTTATTCTTAAAAGTACGTCATCAACTAAAAAGATCATGAGTTATAAATGACACAACTTAGGCCCAAGAAACCTGATTGGTATGAAGACAGAGAGATTATAGCCGATTGATGAATTAATTGCTGTTGCTGCTGAAATCTGTCCTCCGATTCGAGCGCGGTCGAGCTTCAGAGCGGGTTTCCTCTTGGGCGGACCTGCAAAATAGTCCTCACGCGAGAGGCATTGGGGGTGACCCTCTGCGGAAGACCTCCGACGCTCAAGTCAGCGGAGATCAACAACTAACAAATATAAGGAGAAGGCTCCCACTGAAGAGTCTCTCCAGGGTGGCCTTTCGAGAGCTCTAAGCAGAGCGTTAATGGCGGAAAGAAGGGTGACCAGAGGTAGATGGAGAGTAGGCGAATATGCAAGTGCGCGCGCCTACCTCAGAAGTCGGAAGACGGTCGTATTTATAGAGGATCACCTGATTCTTTGGAGGCATCGTGTGTTCGAAAGCCGTTAGGATTCGAATCAAGTTTGTTATGAGGTCAGTAAGATTCGCATCTTGTCAGTTAGAGGATCGACGGCTGGGAGAGCTAGTTGATGTCTTGAGATTCGGCGATTGAATAGGCTCCAGGGCCCTAGGCCACTCTCATGGGTCCTAGGCCACTATCGGGTGTGATTTCTGTTTGGAATCTTACAAATTTAAACTCTCCCGCACTAGATTCGCAGAGGTGCTCGAGTGCCCGGGTCTGGCCGGGGTATAAGGATAGCTCGATTAGGACCGTGGCGTAAGGATAGCTCGGACTAGGACCGAGGCATAAGGATAGCTCGGACTGGGACTGAGGCATAAGGATAGCTCGGACTAGGACCGAGGCATAGTGGTTGGTCCACTTCTTACGGGTGCTGCGCAGCGAGTGGGAGTCAGGACTAATCCTAACCCCTTGCACGATTATCAATGCAATGGCGATTTTATCCCTCAACACATGCCCTCCACTCCCTAGTCCAAAGTATAAATTAGGATGTAGGGAGTAGAATTTTGGAATAATCTTATCCGGAGGATGCGTAAAGGCGGGCAATGATAATCTCGTGAATGATAGGCCGCTGTTTCGTCATCATTTTTTTGCCATACTCGAGGAGGAAATGCCTCATTTCCAGTAAGCCGCGATTTGGGAAGCTCCACATGGCGGGACTCCTTTATTTCAGGCACCCATGTCGGAGGTTTTAGCGCTTTGGGATCAACCAGTGGTCCCACGAGACTTGTTGGTTTTCCTCGATTTCTGGGATCGGATGTGAAGACTTCATTATCGACCGGAGCTGCTCAGCCAAGCTTTCAACTTCTGGGGTCAGATGTGAAGACATCGTTATCGACCGAAACTGCTTAGCCGAGCTTTTATTCATATTTGTTTTATCTCTCGTGCTATGATGCACTTGTAATGTCTCTTGGAAGAAAGTTTCTACTCTTTCTCTTCTTCAATGTCTGTGTTCTTTTTCTGATGTGATTGTGTTGAGAGTTGCTACTCTCTTTTTGTGTTTTTTAGACCGTAATACAGTCTACGGACCGAGAGGTGTTTTTTGCTGCTTTATTTTTGTTAGCATATCGTTCAGTCCTCTATGGAGGAAATGTAGATCTCTATTTAGGTTAGAGGGAGGCCTGGGCGGCCCTCTTGCTGAAGTAAAATAAGGCGCTTTAGTTGCACTAAAGTGTCCGAGAAATTATCCGGCTGGGACGAAGCTTTAGTGCTATATCGCTCGGATTGGCCGAGGCTTCTAAAATGTATCACTCGGTCTCGGTCGAGGCTTCGTAGATTATCTAGAGACAGATCACTCGGTCGCTTTAGAAACATACCACTCGGTCTTGGCCAAGGCTTTAGAAATATATCACTTGGTCTTTGGCCGAGGCTGCAGAAATATCACTCGGTCTTCGGCCGAGGCTTTAGAAATATATCACTCAGCTGTAGCCGAGGCTCTGGAAATTTATTACTCGGTTGTTGCCGAGGCTCTAGAAATTTATTACTCGATTGTTGCTGAAAATTTATTACTAGGTTGTTGTTGAGCCTTCAGAAATATATTACTCGGTTGTTGTCAAGCCTTCAGAAATATTTACTCGTTGTTTCTGAGTCTTTAGGAAATTTATTTCGGTTGTTGCCGAGACTTTAGAAATATATTACTCAGTTGTTGCCGAGTCTTCAGGAAATTTATTACTCGGTTGTTTCCGAGGTTTGTCAAATATATTTTACTTGGCACGGCTAAGGTACGAAAATCGCTCGGCCTGACCGAGGATTTAAAAGATTATATTTTACTTGGCACTGCCAAGTTACGGAGATCGTTACTCAATTGTAGTCGAGCCTTCAAGATTATATTTTACTTGGCGCTGCCAAGGTACAGAAATTGCTCGGCCCGGCCGAGGATTTAAAAGATTATATTTTACTTGGCACTGCCAAGGTACGGAGATCGCTACTCGGTTGTAGCCAAGCCTTCAAGATTATATTTTACTTGGCGCTGCCTAGGTACGGAGATCATTACTCGGTTGTAGCCAAGCCTTAAAGATTATATTTTACTTGGCGTTGCCAAGGTACGGAGATCGTTACTCGGTTGTAGCCGAGCCTTCAAGATTATATTTTACTTGGTGCTACCAAGGTACGGAGATCATTACTCGGTTGTAGCTGAGCCTTCAAGAGATTATATTTTACTTGGCACTGCCAAGGTACAGAGATCATTACTTGGTTGTAGCCAAGCCTTCAAAATTATATTTTACTTGGCGCTGCCAAGGTACGAAGATCGTTACTCGGTTGTAGCCGAGCCTTCAAGATTATATTTTACTTGGCGCTGCCAAGGTACGGAGATCGTTACTCGGTTGTAGCCGAGCCTTCAAGATTATATTTTACTTGGTGTTGCCACGGTACGGAGATCGTTACTTGGTTGTAGCCGAGCCTTCAAGATTATATTTTACTTGGCGCTGCCAAGGTACGAATATCGTTGCTCGGTTGTAGCTGAGCATTCAAGAGATTATATTTTACTTGGCATTACCAAGGTATAGAGATCGTTACTCGGTTGTAGCCAAGCCTTCAAGATTATATTTTACTTGGCGCTGCCAAGGTACGGAGATCATTACTCGGTTGTAGCCGAGCCTTCAAGATTATATTTTACTTGGCATTGCCAAGGTACAAAGATCGTTACTCGGTTATAGCCGAGCCTTCAAGATTATCTTTTACTTGGCACTGCCAAGGTACGGAGATCGTTACTCGGTTGTAGCCGAGCCTTCAAGAAATTTATTACTCGGTTGTTGCCGAGCCTTCAAGAAATTTATTACTCGGTTGTTGCCGAGCCTTCAAAAATTTATTTTACTTGGCGCTGCCAAGGTACGGAGATCGCTCGGCCTGGCCGAGAATTTATATGACCTACTTCTCATTGTAGCTTTCAAGGAGAGTTATAAGAATTTTGCAGGCCTTCAAAAGCTAAATTTAATTCAACGAACAAGAATGAGTTTAGTAAGGGCATACTTTTACTGATGATATGTACGGAGGTTATTCGAGTTTCACATCCGAGGAATGGACTTTCCACTCAATTCTTGGAGTTTATAGGTGCCGGGTCTAACTACTTCCGTCACTTGATAGGGGCCTTCCTAGCTCGGAGACAGCTTTCCTTGCTCCAGTAGTTTGGAGACGGATGCTTTCCGAAGGACAAGATCACTGGATGAGAAAGATTTTCCTTTGACTCTGGAGGCATGATAGCACCCGCAAAGAGGAGAGTCCTATCTCCACGGGGATGACAGCTTCTACGCCGAAGGCCATCGGAACGGGGTCTCGCCTGTGGGAACTTTCTGGGTGGTGTGGTAGGCCCATAGGATGTGGTGAAGTTCGTCCACTCATAAGTTCTGGGTATCCCGATCGAACCCCCTAGGTGGGCTCTGGGTGCGGTTCCTCGACGGCGGCGAAGGAACCCTTTGGCGGCGAGGTGGGCTTAACTGACGGACAAATCGGTGTCTGTCCGAGCCCTTAGTCTCCTTCTTCCTTGCTAGTTCGGCATGGGCAGCCCTCCGTGATTCCTCGACTTTGGCATACTTATCCTCCAGGGCCATCATATCGGAGAGGTTTGGAGGGTAGCTGACCTCCAACGCTAGATAAAAATCACTCTCCTTCAACACTCTGCCTGCTAGGGCGGACATGGCCACCTTATGGTTAAGGTGATCCACTTTCAGCATGGCCGTATTGAAACGGCCAAGATAGTTCTTCAAGGACTCTCCCTCTCTCTGCTTAACCTCGGAGAGGGAGTCAGATCTCCTCCGGTGATGAGGGCTGCTGACAAACTGGCTGATGAAGAGGCGGCTTAGCTCATCAAATGAACCAACGGAACCTGGTTTTAAGGCATTAAACTAAGTTCGAGCGGATCCCCTGAGGGTGGAAGGGAAGGTGCAGCAGAGGATTGCATCTGATGCCCCATGGAATATCATGATCGATCGGAAGCTACTGAGGTTGTCGTTGGGATCGAAGGGTCCATGATAAGGCTTGATGGCATGCAGCTTGACATGGGAGGGAATCACTTCCTCCATGATTTCTTGAAAAAGGGGATGCCCTGCTCCGCCTTATGCTGAAGCGGATGGGCCTGCTTGGTGGCATCCAACTCCTGATGCATCTTCCGGAGTTGTCAGCAGATCTCCTCCTCATGCATAGTAAAAGGGGCTGGGCGAGGAGAATACTGAAACGGTGTCGAGTCGTAACGAGAGAACACCGGAGAGAGGGATCGGGCCCACCGAGATCTAGGAAGATCCTTGCCGCAGACCCCTTGCGGGACTGGCTCAGCTCCCTTAGGGCGACGAGGAGGGTCCGCAACCCCATACGGACCGGAAGAAGAGATTGCTGGGTGAACGAGGGCTGCATCCTCCTTAGGAAGGTGCGAAATAGGAGCAACTGGATGGGGAGCTTCAAAGCACCCCTGAATCAGATGGATCAGAGCTTGAACTTGCTGGACCAGTGAGGCAAATTGGTCCTGGGTCACCGGGGCCGCCGGTGGCGATGGAGTCTCAACTGGTGGTGGTGGTGGCGCTACACTGCTCACCGGATCAGGTCTTTGGGAGGCGACCTGGTCCCGAGCTTCAGAAGTAGCCTTTCTTCGATTGACCATGGGATGGGTTTTCTTTAAGATCGGGACCCTTATCTCCTGGATCACAAGTTTATGGGGCTTGAGGACCCTTTCTCTAGCGCCAATTTGTTGCTGCTGAAATCTGTCTTTCGACTCGGGCGCGGTCGAGCTTCAGAGCGGGCTCACTCCTGGGCGGACCTGCAAAATAGTCCTCACGCGAGAGGCATTGGCCGCGCCGGCCCCTCGTACCGACCCTCAACCCGAGGACGAGTCGGGTGGCACACCAACCATTGGGATGAGCTCTCCGGCCCATCCCTCTGCTCCCTGGTCGCCTCTGCCCCAGCATTGGATTTCTTGGCGACTGGCTCCCTCTCTCGGCAGTTGGGGGAGCCCTCTCCATCTTCGGCTCGGTGGCAGCCGGAGGGCTGACAGCAACTGTAACCTGCCCCGCCTCGGGCACATCCGCGGCGGTAGGGGCTTCCTCTTCAAGATCCATGATCACCACGGCTACTTCAGTACTGACCAGAATCTCTCCTTCTTCTACTCCGGTCCCGGCTGGCCCCGGGACCACTCCTCCAACCAGCATTTCCTCGGCCAGCTTCTCAGCAGGCGTTGGAGCCTTGGGGACTTCAGCGGCTTGGGTCGGCCCGGCCCGCTCCCCTCTTCGAGCCTTCTTCGCCGGCCTTGATGCTTCCCAGTCGCCGGCCTCTTTTGTTTCAAGGTGGCTTCAAACGCACTGGCGGAAAACTTTATCACTGCATCCAAAAACAAGAAGTGTTAGCAACAGCGTATAGCAGTTTTTCGGTCGAGACAGAAGGAATCGGACGTCGTGCTCACCAACCGCCGAGGCCAACTCGGCTTCTACCAGGTTCTCCTTGGACAAGAGTTCCTTGTAGCCAAGGATTTGGCAGTTGGACAATTGGGTGAAGAGTTCCCTATCTCTCTCCCCTACGGTGGCATTATCATTAGAGCTAGTGTCCGGCTCCATCCAATCGGTCCTCACCCCTCAACATGGGCAAAAAGGAAGCTGTACTGCATAAACATGTCCTCAAGTGTTGGTTCTTCTCTTGCTGTGGAAATTGCTGAGGTGGTTTAGCTTGCCCTTGGTTATTAATCCATGAGAAGTTGGGATGATTTCTCCATCCAAGATTATACGTGTTCGAGTATGAATTATTTGACGTTGAAAAGTTGACAAGTAATTTGCTTGTCCATAACTTGATTGGGCAAAAGGATTTCCCACTTGGCAGTCAATACTTAAATGATTTCCTCCACAATGATCAAAAACATCATTAGTTTGAATAGCATTAACATTTATCTTACCTAGTTATTGCGATAAATTTGCCATTTGTGCCGCCAATGAATTTATAGAATCAAGTTCTAAAACTCCAGCTGTCTTTCTTGGCATTGCTCTTTCTGTAGGCCATTGATAATTATTGGATGCTAATTCTTTCAGAAGTTCATATGCTTCCTCATGAGTTTTACTCATTAAAGCTCCACCAGCTGCTGCATCAACCATAGACTTATTTGTAGCTCCTAGACCATTGTAGAATGTTTGTACTTGAAGCAATGCTGGAAAGTCATGATGAGGACATCTTCTCAATAAATCTTTATACCTCTCCCATGCTTCTTATAATGATTCACCCTCAAATTGGATGAATGCAGTGATGTCATTCCTTAGCCTTGCTATTTTTGCAGGAGAAAAATATTTTGTTAAAAAATTTTGTGCTAACCCTTCCCAGGTAGTAATGACGCCAGGCGGCAAGAATTCAGCCAAGCCTTGGCTTTATCCCTAAGTGAGAAGGAAAAAAACCTTAGTCAAATCGCATCATCTGTCACTCCATTGTTTAAAAGTATCACAAATTTCTAAAAAATTTATAATATGGACGTTAGGATCCTCTTGTGCTAACCCTCGAATTGGACAATCTATTGTATCATTTAAATGATGGCCGGCTTGATCTCAAAATTATTGGCTTGAATGACTGGCCTCCTTATGCTTGATATAGCCCCGTTGATCGAGAGCATTGCATAGTCTCGTAATGCCTTGTGCTTCTTTTTATTTTTATTTTTATTTTCTTTTTCTTGAGCTGTCGTAAGGTTCTTTCTATTTCGGGATCAAAGGGTGTAAGGTCTAATAATTTAGATATGGGCATGCACTTCTAAGTCTTTTTTGGCTTTGAAGAAAAGATAAAATTGGATCAATTTCGTTGGAGATATGCTTGGGCTTTCACCCTTTTATTGCCAACTAATAGATTGGTGAAGTGGTAACTTATGTTTTTCATTAGAAGCAATTGATGAATGTGATTCTCTACCGTTAAAAAACTTTAAAAGTCTACAGTTCTCTATATCTCTACGCTAGGTTAAAATCTGCTGCCTTTTTTTTTATAGTTGAAGAAACTGCAGCTGGATGAATACAATGCACTGCCTACGAATGGATAAGGGTAAGTTTTTTTTTTTTTTTTCATTTGAAATATAGCGTTGCTGTGGTGAAGACGCGTTGAAAACGCTTGGAGTCTGTTGGAAAAAACCATCGCGTGAAAGAGTCCCACTTTACCGCTTTAAGTCCTCTTGTGTGCGAGTCTTCACTGCCAGGTGGAGTTTGTTGCCAAATGCTCCCCCTAGTCGCGTGGATTTGTTTCACCATTTGAAGGAGTCTCGCTGCCACCTTATCAAGTTCCGTTGGAGAAAACACGCGGAGGAATTTGGATGCGCCCATCGCATCAACGTCTTCACACTGCTATCAAACTTCATCACTGGAGTTCCAGTTGGTTGTTGCAACAAATCATCGCGTGAAGGATTCTCTTGCACTGCTGCCAGCTCATCACATGGAGGAGTCCTTGCTTGGTTGTTGAATATCTCAGAGTTTGTTGGGATGTCATCCAGCACTGAAGGAACAGCTGCATGTATGCTTGAGAGGACAACCCAGTTGCTGTTATTCTCTGGATTCAGCTCAAGAAGCCAGATGGCAGCAAGTTGGGTTAAGCTCAGTGTAACAACGTACACATCCGACATGAATTAAGGAATGTACTCCAAATAGCAATAGTTGGCTTCCAAGGCATACTTTCAATGAATTCAAGAGCCTCCTCCAGGTGACCAGCCCTGCATAGGAGATCAACCATGCATCCATGATGCTCAGGCTTCACAAAAACATCACCGTTTTCCTCCAATAGCGATATGAAATAACGCCAACCTTCGCTCACCAGACCTCCATGACAAAGATGAAATCATGGTAGTCCAAATAACTAGATCTCTTGAATGCATTACTTTGAAAACAAGCTCAACTGAACGAAGACATCCACACTTTGCATACAGATCCATCAATGCATTTCTGACAACTAAATCTGATTCGAGGCCACTTTTTACAATGCATGCATGTATCTGAGTCCCTTGCTGCATCGAGGCTAAAGCAGAATGCATTAACACAGATAGAATAAGAGAAGTCATCAGGCCTTGCTCCACTTGACACCATGATTGCCAAGAGCTTCAAAGCTTCTTCAGCACGTTCACAACAAAGATATCCCAACATCATTGCATTCTAAGATACATGTCAAGCAAACCGTTTTGCACGATGAGTTCAAAAATGCTTTTTTTTTAAGCACCAGCGCACGCGCACGCAAAGCATAGCAAGCGCCCATCCATCCCGATCCACTAATCCCCGCGTCCCGAAATGCCCCCACATTTTCACTTTATTTACCTGAAACTGCCACTACGGTATAGTACGCCCCCCATTGCCGGTGAGGGGTATTCTCGTCCTTTGAAAATATAAAAACGCCTGCAGCAAGAACGAGTACCCCCTCATCTTTCTCATCATTCTCTCTTTTTCTCCTCTTCTTCTTCTCTCTAAGAAACGAAACCAACCCTCCTCCTAGGGTAGGGTTTGGATTCCTTCGCCCTCGCTTCCTTTCCTTCGCTCTTGATATCTATCTCGCTCTCGGCCTCGATCGATTGCTAGTGTGGTTCTTGAATCGGAATTCTTTGGGACCTGGCGCTGCGTTGGTGGAGATGGAGGAGGCAGGGAGGAGAAAGGGCTTCGTGGCCACTCTATGATCACGGGGGCCGGCGGCCTTGTCGCTCGCGTCGTCGTCTCGAGGGCGGGGGTGTGCATGAGCGATCGGCTTCTGTGTTTATGTTATCCAGAGGATTGGAGAACCGTAGACTGGTGATCCCGAGCAGGGGTAGATGGGGCGAATGTGGCTGATTTCCCTGTAGATCTTTTGCTTTTTAAGCGAGGTTTTAGTTCGTCTTTGAGCCAAGATATCTCAAGAAGAGAGAAAGTAGCCGAAAGAGGAGAAGGAAGAGGGAAAGGCGGGATCTTGGATCGTTCGGTTTAGAGATCTGTTAAGAAATGCAGCAAGATCAGCAAAAGAAGGTCGGTATTTTTTTCTTGATCTGTTCTTAGTCTTTTGGGCTTGCTTCTCTGGATGATTTGCGTGTGGGATCTGGTTTCTTAGGCCAGCTTTTTCATGGAAGAACGGGACATGGTGATTTTTTTTTTCTTCTTTTGCATCGTCCGGAATTGTTCGAATGCCAGGTGTTTACTGTTCGTCTTTTTTTTACTCATTTTCTTTTTTTGATAATCACCTTTCTTGTTTTACTTTTCCTTTTGGCAATCCTCTCCTTCTATCGTTTTGTTGCGTATTATTTTCTTCAGATTTAAGATTTTTGATGCTTGTTGGAATCACTCTAATTGGGTCTAATTGCCGCAATTTCTTTTTGTTGGGACGTTTGGATGCCATATTGGAGATTCTATTCTCGATGTTTACTTGTTTCTTGGTTTTTTCGTTTTCGTATAATCTTTTATACGTAGGTGATTTGTTTAGAAGAAATATGATCCTCCCAAGCTTTGTGCAATCGATTCGTCTTCTAGGACAAGATTGCTTTCAAAGAATCTGGTTCTACACCCACTTCCAGCATATTTATGATATTTTCTTTCCTTTTCTTTATTCTTGGATGAAACTATAAAAAATCGGTTTCCTTTCGATAATTCTCGTGCATCTTATGACCAAATCAATTATCCGATAGTTTTGATTAATTTTTGTGCTGGCGTGCACCTTTGTTGGAGTTATCGGTTTGTTGAACTGCCTCTTCTCTATGGTTCGCGGGATTGGGGCAAGGCATTTTGTGAGCGTATGCCAGAAGTTTTGAAATTTTTATTTATTATTTTTGCTTTTATTTCCGTTTACATTTTTGGTACTGGTGAGAGTGTGAAATTGAGTTGAACTCTCGGTAGATTTATTTGAACTTGTTCCGGTGTTTGTAAATAGAGAGAGATAAAGTTGAAGGCTTGGACTTGACATGACTGCGTCTGATCTTGGTGCGAGTTTCTATTCTTAAATTCTCAAATAATTTATTTATTAAAATTTATTAAAGTTAACAATTAATGCCTGTGTGGCTGGCGTAGTGTCATGAATGCCAAATGTCACCCGTCCACAAGGACAAGTGGGTCACTGAATATGCTATACCAAGAAGCTTTTTAAGTATATATTAACCATCATGCTTTAGCCATATTACTTTGATGGATAGGGAAAAAAAAGGTATCGCTTTCAAGCTCCTTGCATTTATTATATTTATTATAAGCCTGCTTATCTTTCCTTTTTACTTTCAATGTCTTTTACAAAATTCTAAGAATTTAATTCATTTAAATGAAATTCTGTTGAACTCTCCAAGAGCTTCAAGAGGAGAAGTAGGTGGGGCTCCGATAATACAGTAGTTTGCAGCAGTTGCTTTTCAATCATTTTTAATTTATGATCAGTACATTCCTTAATAATAGCGATAATAGAATATGTTTAGTTGTCACATGTTAAATTACTTATATATGATATTATTTTATAACTTGCAATTTATTCAACTTTAAGTGAGATGCAAGTTATGTTGAGATGAGCTTTTAAGTAAAATCTGCTGTTAAAATTTTACTTTATTCCAATTACGTTTTTAATGCCACAAAGTATATTTTTTCCTTTGCCATTGGACATACACCTAAGGTGATAAAAGTTGTTTGTTGTATTGCTGTAAAACTCATCGGCTATTGTGATTGAATGATATTTTGCAGAGTTCATTAGAGATGGACTTTTTCACTGAATATGGTGATGCCAATAGATACAAATTCAAGAGGTTATTGGTAAAGGAAGCTGTGGAGTTGTGTACTCAGCAATTGATACAGATATTGGAGAAAAAGTGGCAATCAAGAAGATACATGATATCTTCGAACACATATCTGATTCTGCATGGATCCTTCGTGAGATTAAACTTCTTAGGCTTCTAAGACATCCCGAACATTGTAGAGATCAAGCACATTATGCTGCCTCCATCAAGAAGGGATTTCAAAGATATTTATGTTGTTTTTGAACTCATGGAGTCAAATCTTCATCAAGTCATCAAGGCTAATGATGACTTGACAAAAGAACATTATCAATTTTTTCTTTATCAGCTGCTCCGTGCTTTAAAGTATATCCATACAGGTATGTACCTGAGTCCATCAATTTGGTTTCATTGCATATTATCTAATTCTTCGTTTGGGTATTTTATATGCTCAAAATTGTAATAATTTAAGATTTCATTAGTTCTATTTGAAGTTAATGGTGTTAGAGTGCATTTGCTGCATTTATTAAAAAATCATTTTTTTCTAAATGGGAAATGTACTTATGCTTTTGTTTTCAGTTTTGGATGTGCAATATTCATGTTTATGATGCCTTGACAATTTTCTGCTTTATTTGCTTGCTGGAATGTACTGTTGTTTATCATCGTTTAGCACTGTTCTAATTCAAACCCATTTGAATGCAGCTAATGTTTATCATCGTGACTTAAAGCCAAACCACTAGATTATATCATTGATTTCATTGTTGCTATCTTTGACAGTGTTCCTTCCTACTTCGTTGTCAATATTTAGATTGTTGATGATTTTGATTTACTGCAATTTTGACATTAGTGAAGAAAGCGGATGATTTTGGTATGTTGCTGATGTGCTTATATCGGGTACTGTCTCTCGGTGCTTTATATTATAATTATTATCTTACAACGTTTAAGTTCTCGATTTCTTTTCTCTGTACTAGTTTAAATTTATCAGTGTCCCCGTTTCTTTTGGTTGTAGTACTTTCCATATTTTGAATAATGCCTTCCTGCAATGTGTGGTGAACTTCATTTCTTTTTTATTACGTTTGGGCTATCTTTCGATTCTTTTCATCGCTATGTTCTTGTTATTTTGTAGGCACTGTTAGTCTTTTATTTGGAAATTTGTTTCTTTTATCTTTGTTGTTCTTTCATTGTTTTAACATAACATCGGTTTGATCATTGAAGGCACTTTGGAGGATTGTGTAAGATGTTTTTTTGTGATAGGGGCTGCTTATCTTTCATGGTTGAAAGGATTTGTACTAACCTTTTCTCCCCTATCCAGTGGTTTTACTATTTATGTTGTCTTACTTTTAGGTGGCTTTTGGTGAATGCCTACTATCATTTCTTTAATATTGGTTTTCCGATGTTGCTTTTCAACCAGTTAATGGGCTTGGTATACCGCAGGATGCCAATTTAGATAGTTTATGGATTTGCTTATTCTTTTAATTTTAGAATTGTAAGATAACTATCAATTCTTGAACTAGCCTGGTACATATTTCTAGATTCTTTATTTACTCGAGGATGAGTAAGATTCAAGTTGGAGGGAGTGATAAACGCACAAATAATCATCATAAACCTATTAATTAATAAGTCAAAGTACCTATTATTATTTAATATTTAAACATTTTATATAATATTTTAGGTTAAAACCTCATCAATTCTTAAAGAGCTCGATTTTAGGAGTCCAACGACGCAACGACTTTCAAATCGGACTTAAAATGAGCTTGGAATTAAATTTACAAGGATTTATATGGATAAAAGCCTTAGCACATGACATGGTGTTATGTTATTGTCAAGTTTCTTGTTCCCACTTTAGCAACTTATCTGGTTGATACATTGTTGTTTGGCCTATCAATGACTCACTCGTTCTTCTGGCAAATTACAATCAACCCACTTAATGAGATGAAAATATAAAATTTTGCACCATTTTTAAATTTTATTAAGGCTGTAAGACGTGATTTCTGAAGAAATTAAGATGCAGCAACTTAGGTCATATGATTGTACACAAGAAGCTCCACTGTTCTAATTTTCTTGTCTAATGAATTTACAAGAAACTCAACTCTTTACTTTTTACAATCATGTGTATCTAATGAATTTAAATTCTCCTACTGGTTGCATCTTTTGTTTGCTTTTGAGTTTAGCAAAAACTTGAAGAAGAGAATCGAGAATTTTTCAAGGCATATCATGTTAGACTGATGCTTAAGAACCAAATTTTGGTATTCAACAAGCTTCTGGAGAACAGACTGAGCTTATGCATAAAGTATGTCCATCTGGTGTTGCTTCTATGCCTCTTTGCAATGGCTCTAATTCCTCCACATGTATGGCTCTTTCTTCTCTATCTATTTTTTTGGATCTTTACATCAAACTTGATTTTTTTTATTATTCATTATTTTATTTTATTTTTGAAATCATATCTTCACTGTTATATTTGGCCTTACATAAATAGAATGACATTCTTTCATATATAAGTTGTCAGTTTCTTTAGCTTTCTTGAAAACTAATGCTTCTAATTTCTCTGTAATTTGATTAAAATTTTGTCACTTTGCTGTGATGTGGGGATGCTTGTGCACTAAAAGTTTGCATTCTGTTTGAGCATCAATGTGGTTATAATCAAGATTCTCAAAAGGTGATATGTTAGATGATACAATATTGTAATTGTCGTGTAGCTATTTGGAATCTGACCAAACTTTTAATCTTACATCTTTTAATATTAGATGAATTGGAAATTTTGTGATTATTCTTTTCCAGAAGTTATTAGGGGGGGGGGGGGGGGGTGATGTGGCGGGTTGATGCTTCAGTTGCAAGGAGAGTAGAGCACCATACTTCCAAGGCTTTGATGCTTGCTCTTATACATTCAAGTGAAACAACCAAACTAGCTAGAAGCAATCTGAACCAAAGCTGACCTATCCAATTTGACCCACATGCTCTCCACACTCCATAGTGTACCTTAAGTGGAATGAAGGCTAACATTCTGATGGGTCAACATAGGTTGAGTGGATCCTAGCTGTTCATAAGATGTAACTATAGTTTTAAGTTGGCCATCAACCTACAACAACCCCTTTTATCCGGGCTTGGGATGAGGAATGCAGAGAAATCGTTTTTGTACTTATTATTATTATTATTATTATTATTTTAGGTTTTTCTATTATGTATTATAAATTTTGCTTATATAAATTATTTTATTTATTTTAAAACTATGGGCCTCACTATTCAAGTGCATGTCTATGCTTTGTGCTTTGCGCCTATGCCCTAAGAGCTCTTTACCCCTAGGTGCGCCTAACTCCTTTAACAACACTGGCTAAAATAAATGCCAAACTTATGAAAATCAAGTGGTAGTTTCTATTAAGAAGAAATAGTAGCATGCATGTGTGTGTTGTTGTTTAACAATCAAAAAAAGAATTTCTTACCCTTAAAAATCCATTCCCAATTATGAAATAGCTATAAGAGTGGGTAGAGAAGCTTTAATTTGATGTCCTTTGGGCTCCATACATGGCTAAATATTGGTGAGGCTTGTT
>UESW01005102.1:0-25480 GCA_900491605.1 Calamus simplicifolius | reverse complement strand
AATTTATTAGCACTGAAAATCAACTTGCAGATATTTTTACCAAGCCTCTTGATGAAACAAAATTTTATGAAATTAGAAGAGAATTAGGAATGTTCGATCCAACTTCTTAATAATCATTTAATAATTTTTTTAATCATGACATCTTTTCAATCAAATCTTTTTATGAAAATCTTTTCAATTGAATGCATTGTACCTACCTTTGAGTATGTCAGTTAGCTGAACATTAACTTCTCTTTTAATTCCCTCCATGATGCATGAAACCTTTTTGCATTGAATCCAACAACCAGCCATTCAACTCTCTTTAATATCTTCATGGCAGTTAACCAACCAGGCAACCTAACAGTCACCTGGCCAATTAACTCTCTTGGAATCTTCCTTATATAATCTTTTCACCAACCGGCTTCATTCAAATCCATCTCCTCTCTTCAACCGATCATCCTCTCCACTTCATCTCTTTACATTTTCATCCTCCATCAATCAATCCGTCCTCTATTCTTTCCATCTATCTTCACTTCATCAATCTTTCAAGAAGATCGTTGATGGCTCCTAAGAAGAAGGCAATCTCAAGGGATGATGATTGTTCTGATCTTCGAAGGAAGTCTTCATCATCTTCTTCTCATATAAACACTCTTATCACCGCCAAATCATTCGCTCATGGCAGGTTAGTAGACTTTAACTTCCTAGATCAAGAAAACTTTAAGATAGGGAAACTCTTCGCTAGTCAAGGTTGGAAAAATCTAATGTCTACTAAAAGGCCAATATATCCTGAATTAATTAGAGAATTTTACGAGAATATTACCTTTGGTAGTGGAACTATTTCATCCTGTGTCAAAAAGACTAGGATTGACTTTGACTGCAAAATGTTTTGTTCTGCTTTAAACATTCCTTCTGATGGTATCTTAGAAATCCTTCCTAGTGAACGAGGTTACAAACTTGGCTTAATCCTTAATATTGATGATAATGAAGCTAGCAATATAGATACTCTTAATGCGAACATATTGTCAGTTGAAAATAGACTGTTTCATAGTATCATTGCCAAGATTCTTGCCCCTCATGCTGGTTCCTTTAATGTAGTAACAGATAGAGACATATGTTTGATGTACGATATTCTAATAGAAAACCCAGTAGATCTACCCTATCTTATAATGACTATAATGAAAGAATCCCTAAGTAGGTCGAAGGTTGCATTGCCTTACAGTATGTTTCTCACATATGTGTTTGAGTTTTTCAATATAAAGCTTAAAGGAGAAACTACGGTAGCATTACGTCATACTGACGTGTTTAATGCTCACTCGCTGTACCGTATGGACTATGCCAAAAGAGATGGTGTTTGGATTAAGGTTAGATTCAGAACTGGACAATCTAGTAATATGCCGCCACCTAATATGACTCATTCTGCTTGTTCTCCTCAAACTTCTTTAACTTTGATTCCATCAACCAAATCCGTACATTGCTGCTATGATAGCTGATCAAAATTTATTTTTATCTGAACCTCCTGATGTCACGGCTACTGGACCCTCTTATCGAAATGACAACCTTGCTCCTGCTCCTCCTACCGTCCATATCTGTGATGAACAATCCAACAAATTATCCATGAATTATCTCTTGCCAATTCCAGTCGAAGCTCTAGAGACAGTGCTTCTTCAGTTAATGATCAAACTCTTGTACCTCATATTTCATCTATTTTTGAGACTCTTTCTCAGTTCAAGATTATCCTAAGCCAACTTGTCCATGATGTTAACATCCTTAATGGGCGAGTTTTCCATCATAATGAGTCTATCTTGGACTGGATCCTGAAGGAGATTAATTTCTTAAAATCTAAAAATGAAAACTTTGAGACCAGGGCTGAATGGGTAGAATATCATATGAGGGCCAATGCAAGCCAGACTAGGGATGCCACAAATGCAGTTGATCACTGGATCGCATCTCTCTCTAAGCTGAGCCGACTTGTGGAAACCTACATTACTCTTTCTGCCACTTCAGCTCCTGATGCTTCAATTTCACATCCACACCTCTGGTCTCCTCCAACTCAACCTTCTCAAGACAAGCCAGGAGCCTCCAAAAAGAAAGATGAATCCTCAGTACAAATTTCTCCTGATGATGAGAAGTGAATGTAATTGTTTAAGTGATAAATGTTTATGACTCTACTTTTTGTGATGTATGACTTAAAACTATGCCATGTAATATCTGTATTGACTTTACTTGATTTTGTAATGCTCTGTATGAGTGTTATAAATATGTATGAATGTTCACATTATCTTGATGTATTATGCTTGAATTTATTGCAAGACTCTTCAATCTTCTTTTTGATCAATGACAAACAGGGGGAGAAGAATGTTGCATACATTAAGGGAATGGAGAAAGTAATTACTCCATATATTCAGGGGGAGTTTACTTATTCAGATTGACAGGGGAAGAAAGTAATATTTTTTGTTTCCACTCCTGTTTATTCATAATACTTCCTATATTTTCTCTTTGCATGCTTAAGGGTTTTGTCATCATCAAAAAGGGGGAGATTGTTGACCCTGGATTGATTTTGATGCTTACAAAACAATTAAGCAAAGACTAATTATATTTATTAAGCTTGTTGCAGCGAAGTTCAGATGCTTTACAAGTAAGTATCTTTATGCAATTTTCTTTGGGAGTTTACTTTATTTTGCCACTTGATTTATATCAAATGAACATCTTTTAGCCATGGCCGTTCTTTTTGGCTTGGGAGTTAGCTATTTAGCTAGCTTGCTCTTTCGTCTAGCTAGCTGGTACTTAAATTAACTAACTCCCAAACTGTTTCTATAGCTTGGCCGAACGGTTGTTAATTTGAGCTAGCTAGTTAGCTAGCTTGTTCCTTTGTTAGCTAGCTAGAGTTTCATTTTAGCTAGCTGAGGTGCCTGTTACAGTTGCTAGCCAGCCTTGTCATTTTTGAGCTAGCTGGTTAGCTAGCTTGGCCTCCTTCTGAGCTAGCTGGATTTCATTTTAGTTAACTATGGTTTGAATGCTTCTGTGCTGGCCGAATGCTTTGGGTATTAGTTAGCTGATTAGCTAACTTGACTTCCCTATTAGCTAGCTGGCTTGCCTTTTAGTTAACTATCATTCCCTGATTCTTAACTTGGCCGAATGCACCTCTTTTTAGCTAACTAGTGAGCTAACTGATGGTTCTCTTGTTAGGGTTTAGACCTTGATGAATAGCAATGGGATTCCCCGTTGAACAAGAACTAGAACTAAGGATTTCTAATCCTGTTAGGTTTAGACCTTGATGAATAGCAATGGGATTCCCCGTTCAACAAGAACTAGAACTAAGGATTTCTAATCCTGTTAGGTTTAGACCTTGATGAATAGCAATGGGATTCCCCGTTCAACAAGAACTAGAATTAAGGATTTCTAATCCTGTTAGGTTTACTTCTTGAAAAGGAGGAAGATGGGGAGGAGAAAGAAAGGGCTGCCGCCCTATGATGAGAGAAGGGAATTTTTGGGAGAAAAGAATCTGTTCTCTCTTCCATCCAAACCCTAGAGACTAGAGTTTAAATACATCCACGAAGTGGGCCAGACCCAGACTCAACAAAAAACTCCCATGGACTAACCCAATGAGATTAAACTAATCCCCAAGCCCGTGTACACCCGTGACTTGATTTAATCTCAACCCTTGGACTCAAACCCAGCCCAATACAAGTTAGCCCACCTGGGCCTTGATAGCACCACACCAGGCCCAACAATCTCCACCTTGGTGCTTTCAAGGCCTCAGCACGTCCACTGTGTCCATCAGCTTTAACAACGAAATACACTTTTGAAAATTGTCCCATGGAAGAACCTTAGTCAGTGCATCTGCTGGATTTTCTTTGGTGTGTACCTTCACCAGCTCCACCTCACCATCTTCCACCAGCTCTCTGATCCTGTGGTATCTGAGGTCAATGTGCTTCGTCCTGGCATGATAGACTGCATTCTGCGCAAGCATCAGAGCACTCTGGCTGTCACTATGCACCTGGACAACCTTCTGATCAAGTCCCATCTCCAGCATCAAGCCCTTCAGCCAAAGAGCTTCCTTTGCTGCCTCTGTGATACCTATGTATTCTGCCTCCGTGGTAGATAAGGCTGTGATGGGCTGCAGACATGATCTCCACGATACTGGACCACCAAACAGGCTGAACACAAAGCCTGTTGTGGATCTCCTAGTGTCCACATCTCCACCAAAGTCTGCATCCACATACCCATATAACTGCCCACGAGCCTCCTTGGATAAGTTGGATCTCTCAGCACCTTCTTGCTGTCCATAGCAAATACCAATCCCAACTGTACCTACCAAGTACCTGAAGATTCCCTTCAGTGCTTGCCAGTGCTCCCTACCAGGCTGCGCCATGAACCTGCTCACCTGGCTCACTGCATGGGCTATGTCTGGCCTACAACATACCATGGCATACATAAGGCTCCCAACACCAGAAGCATATGGTACCTTCTCCATCTCCTGAGCCTCCACCTCAGTCTGTGGTGACATGGTCTTCGATAAGGAAAAATGTGCTGCCAAAGGTAGTGCTGTCGGTTTGGCATCCTTCATCCCATATCGCTCCAGAATCCTTTTAATGTAGCCACCCTGACTCAGATGCAGCACACCCTTAGATCTATCTCTGATGATTTCCATCCCTAGGATCTTCCTGGCTGGCCCTAGATTCTTCATCTCAAACTCCCGAGACAAAGCTATCTTCAGTTCCTGTACAGCCTTCTTACTCTTGCATGCTATCAGCATGTCATCTACATACAAGAGTAAGTACATCCTAGACCCATCATCCAGAGATTTAACATACACACAAGAATCATACTCACACCTGAAAAGTCCAATGCTCCTAACATAAGTGTCAAATCCCTTGTACCACTGCCTCGGCGACTGCTTCAGCCCATACAGAAATTTCTTCAGCAAACAGACTTTCCCATCTGATCTTGGTTCTCTAAACCCTGGTGGCTGCTCCATGTAGATGCTCTCCTCCAAATGACCATGGAGGAATGCTGTCTTCACATCCATCTGCTCCAGCTCCAAGTCCTGAGCTGCTACAATACTCAATAATAGTCTGATGAAAGTGTGCCTGACAACTGGAGAAAATATCTCACCATAATCGATGCCTTCTTTCTGAGAGTATCCTTTGGCCACTAGTCTTGCCTTATACCTGATACCCTCTTGTTCTGAAGCTCCTTCCTTGCGCTGATAAACCCATTTACAACCAATGGGTTTCTTTCCTTGTGGCAGCTGGACCACCTGCCACGTATTATTGCTGTGAAGAGACTGCATTTCCTCTGCCATAGCATGGATCCACCTATCTCTATCCTGACTTTCCATAGCCTCCTCATAGGTGAAAGGGTCTCCATTCGCTGTCACCAGGGTATATGACAACGAATCCTCAAAGCCGTATCGAACTGGTGGTCGCACGTTCCTCCTGGGCCTTTGCTGTGCGATCCCAGTATCAGTCCCCTGTCCAGCTGCATCCTGCTGAACTCCCTGGCTTCTACTCCCTCTGTCAGTCCTCTCCACCTGAATCTCAAATCCTCCTGGTCCACTAGCAAATGGCACAACTGTATAGGAGGTTGTCTGACTAGTGTTACCGTGTTCTACCTCCTGTAGTCCCTGCTGTGCATCCATGCCACTTCTGTTCTGGAGGATTGAGCTCTCATCAAAGGTTACATCTCTGCTGATGACAACCTTCTTCTCCAAGGGGTCCCATAGCCGATACCCCTTGACTCCTCGCGGGTAGCCTAGGAACACCATCTTCTTAGACCTGGCATCCAACTTACTCCGCTCCCCAGCTCCAACATGCACATATGCTGTGCATCCAAACACCCTTAGATGGTTTAGGCTTGTCTTCCTTCCAGACCATATCTCCTCTGGAATGTCTCCATCTAACCTGGTGTGCGGTGACCGATTGACCAAGTAGCTAGCTGCATCTACTGCGTCAACCCAGAACATCTTTGGAAGCCCTGCCTGCAGCCTTAAGCATCTTGCCTTTTCCAATAGTGTTCTGTTCATCCTCTCAGCCACCCCATTCTGTTGAGGAGTTCCCATCACCGAGAAGTGCCTTCTGATGCCCCACTCCTCACAAAAAATCTGGAACTCCCTGCTGGTGTATTCCCCGCCATTGTCAGACCTCAGACACTTCACACTTTTACCCTGCTCCTTCTCCACCTCAGCCTTCCAGATTTTGAACTTGGTGAAGACCTCTGATTTCTCCTTCATAAAGTAGATCCACAGCTTCCTTGAGAAATCATCTATCAGGGTCATAAAGTATCTGGCCCCATTCCTTGCAGAAACTGGGGCTGGTCCCCAGACATCTGTGTACTAACTCCAGGGGTTCAGCATTCCTAGCTATGCTGACTGAGAACTGTACTCTCCTCTGCTTTCCCATCTGACAAGGCTCACAGATCTCCATATCTCCGCTACTCAAGTCTGGAAGCAGACCTCTCTTGCTCAGTTCTTTCATCCCCTTGTCTCTCATGTGGCCCAGACGGTAATGCCATATCCTGTACACATCCCGGGGACCTTGCTCCACAGCTGCCACCTCAGATTTCACAGTCATCACAGAGCCCTCCATCTTGTATAGATTATTTTCTAGCCTCCTCCCTCTTCACCACCATGGCTCCATTGGAGATGTTCAGAACTCCACTCCTGGCATGACTGCTGAAGCTATATCCAGTCCGCTCCAAGTACCCCAGTGATACTAGATTCTTCTTGAGTTCTGGGACATGCTTCACACTGGTAAGAGTGCGCACTATACCATCAAACATCCTCACCCTCACTGTGCCAATACCTGCCACCTTGCAAGGGTGATTATCTCCAAGAGTCACATTCTCCTCCTCAACCTCTGTGTAAGTACTGAACCACGACCGGTTGGGAGTGTAATGATGAGAACAGGCTGAATCCAAGGTCCACATCTCTGTGCTGTGCCTGTGATCATCTGATACAACCAAAAGATCATCCTCCACCTCCTGATCTGCAACTGTACTCACTGATCTCCCTTCTGATTTTTCCACTTAGGACAATTCTTCTTAAAATATCCTACCTCTCCACACTTATAGCACTTCAGCTCTCTCTTGCCTTTCCTGGACTTTGATCGTCCTCCAGACTTACTTCTGTCCCTGCCCCTACCTCTGCCTGTCCTTTCCCCAACTGATAGACCCTCCTGGGGAACAGCTTCCTTGGTCATCTTCTCCCTCTGCTCATTCGTTCGAAGCACCGAGATAATATCTTCATAAATTAATGTCTCCTTCCCATAGAGCAGTGTTGTGACCAATGAGTCATAAGACGTGGGCATTGAACATAAAAGCAGAAGTGCTTTATCTTCTTCCTCCATCTTGACCCCAACATTCAGAAGTTCATTGCTCATCTGGTCGAATATTTGGATGTGACCCAGCACATCTCCACCTTCTGACATCCGAAGGCTGTAGAGGCGCTTCTTCAACATCAACTTGTTGCACATATTCTTCCCCATATAGAGGGTGTGCAACTTCGTCCAAAGTCCCTTCGGGGTCTTCTCCTCCAGCACTGAATAGAGGACTGAATCCGCCAGACAGCCCCTGATCATTGAACATGTCTTCTTCTCCAATGAAATCCACTGCTTGTCTGTCATCCCATCTGGCCTTTCCTCCAAAGCCAAATCTAAACCCTGCTGCACAAGGAGGTCCTCTACCCGGACTTTCCACATGGAGAAACTTCCCTTCCCATCAAACTTCTCAACCTCTATTTTTATGCTACTCCCCATGGCCAATTTCAAAAAATAGCACAAAAATAAATTTTATAAAATAGAGAAGTACCTTGACGAGATTCTGTTGAAATTATTTCGACTCCTTGAAGGCCTCCAAATTACTCCTTGAACCAGGCTCTGATACCACTTGTTAGGGTTTAGACCTTGATGAATAGCAATGGGATTCCCCGTTGAACAAGAACTAGAACTAAGGATTTCTAATCCTGTTAGGTTTAGACCTTGATGAATAGCAATGGGATTTCCCGTTCAACAAGAACTAGAACTAAGGATTTCTAATCCTGTTAGGTTTAGACCTTGATGAATAGCAATGGGATTCCCCGTTCAACAAGAACTAGAATTAAGGATTTCTAATCCTGTTAGGTTTACTTCTTGAAAAGGAGGAAGATGGGGAGGAGAAAGAAAGGGCTGCCGCCCTATGATGAGAGAAGGGAATTTTTGGGAGAAAAGAATCTGTTCTCTCTTCCATCCAAACCCTAGAGACTAGA
The DNA here is from genome assembly GCA_900491605.1 of Calamus simplicifolius. Taxonomy (NCBI): domain Eukaryota; kingdom Viridiplantae; phylum Streptophyta; class Magnoliopsida; order Arecales; family Arecaceae; genus Calamus; species Calamus simplicifolius. The sequence goes on along the minus strand of UESW01005102.1, from coordinate 17,259 downwards.
GTTTAAATACATCCACGAAGTGGGCCAGACCCAGACTCAACAAAAAACTCCCATGGACTAACCCAATGAGATTAAACTAATCCCCAAGCCCGTGTACACCCGTGACTTGATTTAATCTCAACCCTTGGACTCAAACCCAGCCCAATACAAGTTAGCCCACCTGGGCCTTGATAGCACCACACCAGGCCCAACACTCTTAGCTAGCTAGCATACCCTGTTAGTTAACTACTTTGTTTTGGAGCTAACTGGTTTTCTTTCTTAGCTAACTTTTTTTTTTTTTACAGGGAATCCAAGCCGAGCGGTTGATATTTTTAGTTAGCTAAAGAGCTAAGTCCTCCTTTTCTCTGATAACAAGGAATCCTTTGCAGTCGTAAGCTTCTTTTGATTAGTTAGCAGGGAATCTAACTATCTGTTGGCTAGTTAGCTAATGAGCTAACTACCCAATCCTTCTGATGCCTTTTTCCTTTGCAGTCGTGAGCCTTTCTTTCCTAGTTAGCTGGGAAGCTAACTATCATTTCATGGCTACTTCTCCCTGCCGCATGGATTGCTTGCTAAGTTAGCTGAAGAGCTAACTATCTTTTGGTTTAGTTAGCTAATGAGCTAACTACTGGCTCTTTACTTTTTCTCCTGGCTGCATGCTTTGGTTGTTAGTTAGCTGGGAAGCTAACTAGCAAGTGTTTTAGTTGCCTAAGGAGTTACCTGATCCTCTATCTTGTCGTGCTTTTTTCAAGTGAGCTAGCTGGATAGCTAGCTAGGGCTCCTTCTTTCTTCCTGGCCGATTGTCTTCGAGCCTCTCAGCTACCTGGAATTAATTCCAGTCAGCTACCACTCTAGCTTTTGGGCATGCTCTCTCTCTCTCTTTAAATACATTGCTATTTTTAGCTATATTAACTTTTGATTTCTTGTGATATGACAGAGTTCTTCCTTCCTCAAGTGGATTCAAATGCATTCAATGCTTAAGGGAAATAATCTCAACGATGGGATTTGAAGAACAACTTGACGAATATAAAAAGAGAGAAATACAAGAGAAAGAAATCCAAGAAAAAGAGCTGTTATTGCATATTTTTTGGAGTGGTTGAAAGCAAGTTGTTATGCATTCAAAGATCATTCATTGCTCAAAGGTCGTCCAGATCCATTGAAGCCCTCAAGCAATCAAGACTTCAGCTACCTCGACATTGTTCATTTATTGCTGAGGATATTACTTCAAATTTGTAAAGTATATCTTGAATATTTGCTCATTGTATGAGCTACTCATTCTTATACTCTTTAAAATTTTGTAAAAGGGTTAGAGTTAACCCTTTGGTTCTTGTTGGCTTCCTTGTACCGTTAAACAAGAGGACTAGCCTGGTAAGGCTAGGGGTTGGCCTTCTTGTGCCGTTAAACAAGAGGACTAGCCTGGTAAGGCTAGGGGTTTGGCTGCCTTGTGCTGTATAAACAAGAGGACTAGCCGAGGAAGGCTAGAGGTTGTAATAGTTATGATACGATTAGTAGAATTCCCAAAGGTTTTGGGGAGTGGATGTAGGTGCTGAGTTTGGCACCGAACCACTATAAATTCTCTTGTGTTTGTGGTTGTTTGATTCTCTATTATTATTGTTTTGTGCACTTCACTACACCGCTGTGAATCAAATTTAATTAGGGTTAAAGCACATACCTGCATAGTAATTAATTTTTAATAACTCAATTCACCCCTCCTCTTGGGTTACTACATCTGGGCAACAAGGAGTCCTCTAGGCTGCTCACTCTCTCTTGTAGATTACAAATCATCTACCTCTGCTCTGCAAGCTCAGATCTCATTAGCTCTCTCATCTTTTCCAGTAAGTCTTCAAACAAGGTAGATGAAGGAGCTGCTACAGCAGTTGGTGCTGGTACTACTGAAGATGAAGGTACAAAAGATGGTCCAGGTGTTGTTGATGGTCCAGCTGCCTCTGATGGTCTAGGGACCTCTTTCATCTCATCACTGTCTACATGCATATTATAAGATCAAAGTCTTTTTTTTTTTGTCTTTTTTATCGTTAGATCAAGGATTTGAATGTGAAGTGATGGTTCTGATGGCAAACTCTACTGTTTTCGGATTGTGTAATCTCTTGTTTACATTTACCAAGGCTTTGCTGCTGATTATTTGCGTTTCTAGAATGAGGATGATACTATGAGTTGATGCTTATTGTTTGTTGTTTCCTACTGGTGTGAGGGCCTGTTTGTTTCTTTGTACCTTTAGCCAAGTGCAATAAATCAAGATCTTCCTCTCTTTCACATGATTGTTGTTCAATCATCAAGCTGATGGTGTTAAAAATGCATTGCTAATCCTCCAAGGCACATACCCTACAACTTCACTATATATATATATATGAGAGAAAAACCGCTGTCTCAAAATATAGGGAAAAGCTAACGAATTCTCATCAGCTTGCACACAGTAGTTTGAGCTGACTGAAACCCCATCTTTAGTTGGTATTAGTGTTCAATACACTACAAATCATTTTTACTATGATAGAAACAGCTTGAAGTAAATTGAATGCAACTTTCATCAGTATAAGGTATCAATTCAAAATCATACACCTTAACTAATAACTAGATACTTATTTCCCACTAAAATTGCTGCTTAAGTGAAAAAGAGATACATGGGTAACCAGTCTCAACCTCGTCCACCATGCTTGTCTCTCTAAATAGTAAGGATGGCCGGATAAATTTAGTAGATGGTGTAACGTATTCAGACACATTAAATAAGTGTGCCCTTCATAACAGATTCATGCTGACTCATCTTAAGAAAATGTTTAGTCAATTCAAAATAAACAGTCAGGCCTGCTAGACCCATGCTTTCTCATTTCCTATAACAGATTGGTCTGCCTTACAATAACAATTGGTTACCTAAGGTAGCAAAGTTCATGTTCCTTCTATACTCAAAGATTCAGAAAATACATCTTGATGTCACAAACAAAAATCAAAAAAATCCATTGTATTACATTGATGCATTGATACATTGTATTAGATTATTACATTGATACATTGATAATTGTATTAGATTATTACATTGATACATTGTATTAGATTATTACATTGATACATTGATACATTGATAATTGTATTACATTGATGAATTGATACATTGTATTAGATTATTACATTGATGCATTGATACATTGTATTAGATTATTACATTGATACATTGATACATTGTATTAGATTATTACATTAATACATTGTATTAGATTATTCCATTGATACATTGATAATTGTATTATATTATGTCTTAAATTATTGTTTTAAATTATTATTGTTTCTTTTCAGAGAGATCCTGTTATGGGAGAGGAGCCATCAAGACTTCATCTGTGGAATACTCTTCATTTTGATAAAAAGAAGAATCAATGGATAAATGAAAAAGCTGAAGAAACCCATGTAAGTTTTATCAATTAAAAATACAATATTATTGAATGTAATGTTTTATACTAAACATATTGAATTTATTTTCTTTTCATTGCAGGCACAATTAATAGAGCGACTTTCCTCACAGGACTCTACAATAGAACCAATCAATGAGGATGTCATTTTTGAGGAGGTTTTAGGCTCTAGATCTGGTTATAAAAGAGGATGGGGTCCATTACCGAAGGGTACATCGAGAATTAGAGGTAGTTTTTCATCTTCTGAAAACTAACAATTAAAGGGTGAATTACATGAGTGCCGAGAGCTCATCGCTCAGCAAGAGAATAAGCTTGCTCAGCAAGAAGATAAGCTCGCTCAGCAAGAGGATAAACTCACTCAGCAAGAGAAGACCATCCAGGATTTAAAGGTGACGACTGCTGAGCTCACTGCTTTCATGCGATAGTTAGTGCCTGGATATCATCCTAGTGGATCCCAGCAGACTTCACCTCCATAGTACATGTATTTTTTTTAAATTATGTATTTTTGAAACATTGTATATGATGATTTTATTGAAATGAATGAAAACTTTTATTAAATTTTTTTGTGAAACTTTATATTAGAAAATTATTTCTAGTATCATTTCTTTAATATTATTATATTATTGTAACATGTGCAATACAAAAAAAATTTTAAAATAAAATTTTAAAATTTTTAAAATTTAATTAAAATCTTATTACGGTGACTTATTTTTGCCGTAATATCAACCTATTACGGCGAAAATAAGTCGCCGTAATAGGTTTTTATTTAAATTTTAAAATTTAATTAAAATCTTATTACGGCGACTTATTTTCATTGTAATATCAACCTATTACGACGAAACTAAGTCGCCATAATAAGATTTTAATTAAATTTTAAAATTTAAATAAAAACCTATTACGGCGATGTATTTTTGCCGTAATAGGTTGATATTACGATGAAAATAAGTCACCATAATAAGATTTTAATTAAATTAATTTTTTTAAAAAATATATAACGACGATAGGTTATCGCCGTAATAGGAAGCTATTACGACGAAAATAACGCGTCGTAATAGGTTATTACGACAACATATTACTACGACAATTTTGTAATGTATTACGATGAATTTTTTATCATCGTAATAATTTATTACGATGACTTTTGTACCTATTGCGATGAATTAATTTATCATAATAAGTCATTTTTTTGTAGTGGCATCTCTAACTAGAACCGAAAGAACCTCTTGTCTTCTCATCTACCATACCCCATCTATCTTTCTATAGCCCATACGGTGTAGGGTAGAGACATTGTAATAGTCAGTTTGCCTAACGAATCTCTTTGGCTCATTTTTTAATTTTCAACACCTTGTTCTCTAAATACCAAGGTAAGGACCATTCCATAGGGAAGATTTACCTTTTTCTTAGTGTAGGCATCACCCATGTAACTAATCATCATTTCAGGTAAGTTTAGTAGGTGGTCATTTAAAATACAATCCATTAGAACCACGTCTCGCTTAGAAACAAAGTCAAATCTTCTAGTTTTGGGAAATAAAATTCTTCCATAAATATTTAACAACAGCCTTAACTCCAAGGGAAATTGATTGGCATAGACTTCTTCTAAATTTGACACTTCTTTCCTCAACATTCTTGACAAAGCACCACCACGATCAGAATGAGTTATAGGGGTCATTCCTTCACTGGGCATTTCCAATAGATTACTTAGAAAAGTTTGATTTACCCTCAATTGGGTTCCTCTCACTGTTCCTATCAACCCTCCGTCTCCTCTCCTAGCATATGCATAAAATTCTCTTACTAAAGCAGGATAAGTGAAAACATCTAACGAACAAAGCTTCCCCCATCCCAGATTTTTCAACAAGTTCCCAATATTAAAACCCTTGGATTTCAAGAACTCAAAAAGTGCCTTTCTTTTAGTTATGATCACTCTTCCAGCCATGGGGTTAGGATGCGATGACATTGAAGTTCGAATTTCAGATATGTAAGTCGAGGAAGAAGAAGGGGTGCTTGGAGATGGTTGCTTGGTGGTGCGTCAAGCTGACCTTCTCCCAGTGACGATAGGAGGTCCTTGAGCTGATGCGCAACGCTTGGGAGCTATTGGAGAGCAATGGAGCTTGGAAATGAGTAGATTTGAGAGTTTGGAAGAATTTAAGGATGGGTTGGCTCTAGATTGATTTGAAGATTTGTTTCTAAAAAAGTCAACTCAAACCCTAAAAAACTATTTGGGACCACCTCGAGTCGGCTCGCGCAAGCCTCGAGTCGACTCATCGACAGATAAGCTGCCAGCGCTCAAAATCGAGTTGGCTCGTGCAGTTACTCGAATCGACTCCCCATCGAGCGAATAAAGAGCTTTATGACCTCGAGTCGACTTCTACTTCTGCATGAGTTGGCTCCCATCGAGTCGACTCAAGATAAAATCTCAAGTCGATTCAGGGACAATTTTAATAGAATTTCAAAGATTTCAAGGGCTGAAACATGTCAAGCCAAGCTCAAATTTCTAGATAGTGTTCCTTAAAGCATGAGATATCAAGAACTTCAAATGTCTAGATGATCTTCCTTAGAAGAATAGAAGGATATTCAAGAAAATTCAATTGAATTCTAAATAGCTCTCCTTAGGAGTTTCAAACTATTCTAAAGGATCACAAACTCCTAATTCTCCTCTAAGATAACAGAATCTATTTTTACTCAAGATTTAGTAAAAATATCAGCTAATTAATTTTCAGTACAAACAAATTCAAGACAAACATCTTCATTTGCAATATGTTCTCTTATAAAATGATATCTAATCTCTATGTGCTTAGTTCTTGAATATTGTATAGAATTTTTAATTAGATTTATTGCACTTATATTATCACATCTTATGAGAATATTATTAAGTGTAATGCTAAAATCTTCAAGTATTGCTTAATCCAAGGATTTGAGCACAGCAACTTAGCTGCAATATATTCAGCTTCAGTAGTAGATAATGCAACTGAATTTTGCTTTTTGCTAAACCAAAAGATTAAGTTACTATCCTAAGAATTGCATGCACCACTTGTGCTTTTTCTATCAATTTACATCCAGCATAATCAGAATCTAGAATATGCAATCAAATTTAATGTGGAGTCTCTAGAGTACCATAAACCTACATTTTTAGTTTCCACAAATATCTAAAGATTCTTTTACAGCTATTAAGTGTAATTCTTAGGATTCCGATTGAAATCTAGAAAAACAAATAGCAAACATAATATCTGGTCTACTTGCAGTTAAGGTAAAGAAGGGATCCGATCATACTTCTAGAAAGCTTTTGATCACTTTCTTACCTTCTTCATCTTTGTCAAGCTTGCATGAAGGACTCATTGGTGTTCCAAGGGGTTTCATAAATTCCATACCAAACTTTTTGAAAGTTTCTTTTGTATACTTGGTTTGGTTGATGAAAATCCCTTCTTTTTCTTGTTTGATTTGGAGTCCAAGGAAGAAGTTGAGTTCTCCATCATGCTCATTTCAAATTCTCCCTGCATTAACTCGGCAAACTCTTGACAAAGAGAGTTGTTAGTAGCACCAATATATATCATCTACATATATTGCACTACTAATAAATCTTTACTTTTCTTTTTAAAAACAAGATTTTATCAATATTGCCTCTAAAAAATTATTTAATCAAAAATTTACTTAATCCTATCATACCAAGCTCTAGGTGCTTGTTTCAAACCATATAAAGCTTTGTGCAATTTAAAAACATGATTTAAAAATTCATGATCTTCAAAACCTGGTGGTTGTTCTATATAGACTTCTTCATTTATAAATCCATTTAAAAATGCGCTTTTTACATCCATTTGAAATAAGGTTAAGTTCATGACATGCAAATACAAGTAATAACCTAATGGCTTCTAGTCTAGCTACGGTGCAAAGGTTTCATCAAAATCAATACCTTCTTCTTGATTATATCCTTTTCCAACCAGTCTAGCTTTGTTTCTAATTAATATACCATTTTCATCTACTTATTTCTAAATGCCCATTTGGTTCCTATAACTGAATGATTTTTAGGTCTTTCATAAGGTCAATACCTTATTTCTAGTGAATTGATTCAATTCTTCTTGCATTGCTAACATCCAATTATATCTTTTTCAGCTTCTCAATAGGCTTTGGTTCTATTTGTGACACAAATGCAAGATGATTACTATATTTCTCGTAAATGATCTAGTTCTTATTCCTTGAGATGGATCACCTATAATCAATTCCTTGGATGATCATAAGCATATCTCCAATCTTTAAAAGATCTACATCATTATGATAGTGTCAATATCTCATCCTTAACTGAATCATCATCTTTAGCTTTAGGTTCATGATCCAAAGATACATCAATATTTAATTTTTTAAACTCTTCCAAGAATATTAGTATCTTTCTCATCTTTCTTTTCTGAACTTGAGGCTAAGGATTCATCAAAAATTACATAAATTAACTCCTCAATAATTAAATACCTCTTATTGAATACTTTATATGCCTTGCTAGATGTAGAGTATCCTAAGAAAATACCTTCATCTGACTTGGAATTAAATTTTTCTAGATTGTCTTTTCCATTATTGTGTATAAAATATCTACAATCAAATGCATAAAAGTAACTAACATTGGATTTTCTATTATGCCAGAGTTCATAGGGAGTTTTCTTAAGGATTGGCCTAATGAAGGCTTTATTTAGGATGTAATATGCTGTGTTTATAGCTTTTACCTAAAAATATTTAGGAAGTTGCTTTCACATAGCATGGTATGGGCCATGTCTTCTTAGAGCCCTATTCTTTCTTTCTACAATCCCATTTTGTTGAGACATCCTAGGTGCTGAAAAATTATGATGGATGCCTTTTTCTATGCAAAATTTTTAAATAACTGATTTTAAATTCAGTGCCATGATCACTTCTAAGAGACATAATGGTAGTGTTTTTCTCATTTATGATATTTTTAAAGAATTTAAAAAAATAGAGAAAATCACATCTTTATGAGCTAAAAACATTAACCATGTGAATCTAGATTAATCATTTACATCACAAGACCATATTTCTTTCTCCTAGACTTGTGGCTCGAGTAGGTCCAAAAAGATTCATGTAAAGTAGCTCAAGTGGCCTAAAAGTTGAAATAACATTTTTTGATTTAAAAGAACTTCTAGTTTATTTTCAAAATTGACATTCATCACAAATTGTATCATTTTTAAAATTTAGTTTTGGAAGTCCTTTAACTAAATCCTTTTTAAGCAGTTTTGAAATTAAGTGTGTGCTTGCATGACCTAATCTACGGTGCCATAGCCAACCAATCTCATTAACCTTAGCATCACTAGCAATTAGGCAATGATTACTTATAGATAATGCATCTAAATCAATTAAGTACATATTGCCACTTCTATTTCTAACAAAAATGATGCTATTGTCAATGGGATCATACTATGTATATAGAGGCCTCAAAGAAAACTTTAAAACCTTATCACATAGTTAGCTATGCTAATTAAATTATGCTTTAAACCATCAACATATAAATTATTTTCAATAAAGATAAATAAAGTGATCTGAATTTTATCAATACCCAAGATGTGACCATGACCATTGTCTTCAAAGGTCACCACTTCACCTTTTTTGGCTTCTAAAGTGATGAGTTGATCTTTATCACCCGTCATGTGCCTTGAGCTACCACTATCAAGAAACCACTTTCTTTTGCTCCTTTGGTTGTAAGACATACTTGCATAATAATCAAGTCTTGTGTTTAGGTACCCAAGCTTTCTTGGGTCCTTTATGATTAGTTGCAAAAAATATGGTTCCTTTTGGAACCCAAATCATTTTAGTCCTATTGCAAGCATTAGCATGATATTTTCTATGATTCCAAACAAAAGATTTATGACCTCTTTTATCACAGCAAAATAAAGAATATCATTGTTAACAGAGCTTTTCAGAAAGAAATTATTCATAATTTTTTGTTTCTTATGAGGCCTATATCTTAAGCTAGCTCTATCAAAAATAGCTCTTTGGTTAATCAACAACAAATTTAGTCTATCTGAGCTATATGTAAATTTATCAATAATATTCTTATATTTTTTAACATCATTTTTTAATTGTTGACTTTTAGCAAAAACATTCTTTATTTATTCTGTAAGACTTGCTTTAAAATTTTAGCTTTTCAAACTCAGCAACAAATTCATTTTGCTTTTTGAGAAGATTTTGATTTTTGGCTTTCAAAGCCTTATTCTTTGATCTTAAAACTTTAAAATTATTTAGTAGTTCATTGAAAGCATCGTAAAGTTCATCAAACGTAAAATTATCAAGAGGATTTTCAGGACATACCTCTTCATCATTCACCATGAGGCATAGCTTTGCAACTTCTTATTATTCCTCCTCAGAGGATGATTCATTACTATCGCTTCAAGTTGTAACGTAAGCCTTTTTCTTATTTTTGAATCTCTTCTTGAGTTGAGGATATTCAGACTTGTAATGTCATATCTTCTTACACTTATAGCAAATAATGGGATCCTTCTTCTTTTCTTTATCTACTTCTAATTTGATACTAGGTTTTCTTTTCGGAAATGGCCTCCTCTTTTGCATGAATTTTTTGAACTTTCTTGCATGAAGGGCAGTGTCATCATCATCTTCTTCTTCTTCACTAATGCTTTTGTCCTTCTCTGCAGCTTTTAAGGCAATAGTGTTTTTTCTCTTGACATCTTCTTCCAAATGTTGCTTCATAGTAAGCTCATGTATCATAAGGGATCCAAGAAGCTCCTCCAAAGGTAGGGTGTTCATATATTTTGCTTCTTGGATGGCTATCACTTTTGCCTTCCATATCTTTGAAAGATCTAAGAATTTTTGTACAAGTTCAGAATTAGTATAGGTCGTCTCAAAACTTTCTAATCCATTCACAATATCTGTAAATCTAGTGTACATGCAAGTGATGGATTCATCCTGTTCTATGTTAAAGAGTTCATATTTTTGCATAATAATATTAATTTTGACTCTTTAACCTGATTGGTACCCTCATGGATAACTTCCAACCTGTCACATATCTTCTTGGCTGAGATGCAAGTAGATATTCTATTAATTTATTTGCATCCAAGAAGGCTTTGGCATTTAGCTAGGCCATTTTTTTACTTTCTCTTTTCAATCCTTTTTGGGTTTAGGAATGATAGAACCATCTACCATATGTGCGGAAGTGCTAGGACCATGTATAATGACACTCCAAAGATCACCATCCAAAGCTTGAATGAATATCCTCATTCTAGCTTTTCAATATGAATAGTTGGTGCCATTAAACCAGCATGGACTGCCATTTGAATCTTTAGCTCTTGATTGTTAAATCAAGGAGGAATAAGCATAGGCTCTGATACCAATTGTTGGCCCATATGGCAACCCAAGAGGAAGGATGAATTGGATTCTTAAAAATTTTAAGTCTACTTTTCTAAATAATGCATAAGTATAATGCTATGATGTAATACTTTTTTATATTTCTATGCTACTGGTTTTTATTATTAATATATTAATTTTTAATATTTATTTCTATTTTCAATGAAATATTCTGTTTATGAATGCGTCTCTTATTAAAATTGAATCTTATTTGAGCAAGTTAATTAAAATCAATAAAATAAAATTTATAAATTTTATTTTTTTAAAAATTATCGATGTCGTGTTGGCATCGCTAATTTTTATCATAGATTAGTGATACCTATTTGATGCATATTAGGCATCGCTAATTACTGTCGCTGTTTTGCGACTCCGAAAATGGCATTGCTAAACATGTTGCAAATTAGCAATGAAACTGTTCGCATTGCTAATTTCTGCAATGATGATTATTTTAGCGACGAAATTTTTGGCATCGCTGTTGCATCGCTAATTAGATTAGCGATGAATTTTTTAAGTTTAGCAATGCCAAAATAGCATCGCTAATTTGAAAATTTCATGTAATGAGAGATGGCCAAGCCTACTTATATATATATATATATATGGATCCGCTGGCTTGTAACCAAACTCCAAATCCAATCATCCTTTCTGTCTTTAGATCTATAATGATCATGAAGCTGCCCCAACTTCTTAACCTTTCAAATTCATGATAGGCATGACTCCAAAGATAAAAAAAGATTATTAAATATGAGGTTTGACTACTGTACGCATTTATGTATACAAATTTAGAATCTAATCACCTTCTATATTCTTGAAATCCACATAATTCTAAAATCATCCTATTTTATTAAATTTTTTTTAAATTTTGTGAAATGTTTGAATCTAAAAAAGGAAAATGATCAAATATAAACTTAGCAACTATGTTCAAATATAATCAAACCATTCCATATATATATATATATATATATATATATATATATATATATATATATCTTCAAAAAGCAAAAGGAAAAAGAATCAAAAATTGCATGAAAGCTTATTCGCGCCCTCAAAGTTAGTTTGTGCATGTACATTTAGAAATCTGCATAACATTTTTTTATGCTCAAGCAAAATTGGCATAGAACAATTATGCGGACCACCTTACAAAGAATTGGATATAATTTCACCAAAAGAATTTTAAAATAAAGAAATGCCGCACAGCATCAAATTAATTAAACGAGTTCGCCTTTTTCGTAGACAAATTAAAATAATTCAAGATCACTAACTCATCCCTAGGAAAATTAAACTAAATCATCAAGAACGGAATGTATTTCTGGCTTAATTGTTAACTCAGGCTCAAGAATACAAGAACACTGCACCCGTTCTCGTTCGTATGACCGGATAATGAATTAAAATCTTCATAGTGGAGAAGGAGGGCTCCAAATAAAGAAGAACGGTGCCTAACCTCTAAACGGTATTATATTTCACGAGAGAGAGAGAGAGAGAGAGAGAGAGACAGCCGTGTGTTAAACGTCCCAAATGATTTGGTCTCATCTATTTGAGCCTTCAGTAACAAATATATCACAAGAAAGATTTGTACAAGTTATGAAGGGCGAAACCTTTCCGGAAGAACTCAGATCCCAAGTTATGAAGGGCGAAACCTTTCCGGAAGAACTCAGATCATGAACCACGTACCTCACAATTAATGGACCAAACAACTCCTCCAAATCAATGAAGAAAGAACAGTAAATATCCAATTACCTTCGGAGCCTCGTCAGCTTCTGGGACCTAGCATTCAAACACAAACTCCACCTCCTTCGCCATCACCGCCACCGCTGCCGCTGTCCGGGTCGCCACCCTCTCGCTTGGAACCAAGGCACGAATCACTGCTTTCAGCCCCCTTCCTTTTCTCCGCCAGCAGCTTCGCGACCTCCTCAACTGCTTCCTTCATCCCTTCCATGTTATCCAAGGCATCCGACGCCACCTTCAGCTCCTTCTCGGCTCCCTCCTTTATCTCTGCCAGCGCCCACAAAGTCTCGAGCACGGACTCCATCGGGCCGAGCTGCGAGGCGAGCAGACGAACGATATTATCATCTGCTGCAACCTTTCTGGGCCCCCTTTCCTCGCTCTTGTAAACGCCTTCAGCGAGGCCATGATTGTCGGAATGAAGAGAGACAGGAAGTCTTCAGTGATGGGCAAGACTGGCTGAGTGCTCGTGATTGCGGCCGACGCAGATGGTGCGGTCGATGGGCCGGCGGTGTCGGCAGTGGTGGTGGCTTGGTCTGAGGTGCCAGAAAAGCATTCTTGATGGGTTTCTAGGATGGAGTGGGCCAGCGGCCTAACGAAGGTTGGAAGAAGGGAGGGAGGCAGAGTTGGCAACGGCAGGAAAGGCTCGGTGGCGGTGGTTGTTGGGGCGGAAGGGAGGGCAGAGGATGGAGGAAGGGAAGATGTGGCGCCGCCGCTGGTGGTAGCGGAGGTGGAGGGAGAGGTTGTGGTGGGGTTGGGGTCGGACGCCGGCGGCCAGTCTAGAGTCTCGGAGTGACGGTCGCCGCTCTGCTTCTTCTTCTTCTTCTTCGTCTTCTTCTTCTTGGGAGCCATCACGGAGAGGGAGAAGGAGACGGAGAGGGCGATCCGATCGACGTGAGGTTTTTTTTTTAAGAAAAAAAAGCCTTCAGAAGTACTAAACCAGGATTGGCGTACGTGAGTTTTTTTAAGGAAAAAATAGAAAAGATGAAAAGTCCGATAAATTTCCAGCGACGTGATATTTGATCAGCTAAGAATTCCGCCCGTACGATTCAGATCTGACGGTTGTATCCAAGGCTCAAATGGATATGACTGCGTGGAGAACGGCGGACTCTCTTGAATTAACACGTGTATGATTTTTTGTTGGGTTTCTGGTGATCATTTATTTAAATTTAATACACGTGAACGTACATATCGCCCAGTTTTGATGTGAGATTTCCTGGTTACTGGTTTGGACTCAACGCCAGCCATTAAAAAAAAAAATAAAAGTTGGTAAGGCCCATAGATATATCTTGGACCTCTGTGCCTTAAAATATTTTTAAATTAATTTATAAAATAAATATATTTTCGTGAAGATGATTATTTAAAACTTTATTCATGAATTTTTCATTTTAATATCCATCAGGACTTTCAAAATTTCATAGAAAAACATGAGATGTTATTTCTGTGTCTCTCTAAAATGTTGATTTAATTTATTTTCATTAGATTGGACGCAATAATTATGTGTTTTTTTTTTTTGAAAAATTACATATGCAAATATATTGAGTCTATTTTTACATCTAGTTTTAAATTTATTACAAACATATTGAATTTTAGTTGACAATTTGCATGAAAATGCCACTGCCCTGGTGCCTCTTTTGGATGCAAGAATGGAATTGAGGCAAGAATGAAATTCAAAAAAAATGTAATAAAATAAGCATAATGATACCGTATTTGTTTGAAGTAGAAAATTAAGCACAAAATAAAATGTTAGTTCCATTCTACTGAGGGGTAAAATCGTTACGCGTCAATAATCATGTACGCAGCTAAGGTTAGCCCAGATTTTTGCTCGCTGTGCGACATTCGCCAAGGACAAGTCAGCCTCGGTAGATCGAAACGCCCTAGCCCCTCACCGAGCTAGGGATTCTCGAGGTGCGGATCTCATCTTTCGGCCCCAGCCGAGCTATCATCTATCACTTCCGGCTCCTCCAGCCGAGCTATCGTCTATCGCCTTCCGGCTCCTCTAGTTGACCTATCTTATTTCTCGGCCCCAGTCGAGCTATTGACTATCGCCCTCCGGCTCCTCCAGCCGACCTATCTTGTTTCTCGGCCCCAGCCGAGCTATCATCTATGGCCTTCCGGCTCCTCCAGCCGGTCTATCTTGTTTCTCGGCCCTAGCCGAGCTATCGACTATCGCCCTCCGACTCCTCCAGCCGGCCTATCTTGTTTCTCGGTCCTAGCCGAGCTATCGACTATCACCCTCCGGCTCCTCCAGCCAACCTATCTTGTTTCTCGGCCCCAGCCGAGCTATCGTCTATTGCCTTCCGGCTCCTCCAGTCGGCCAATCTTGTTTCTCGGCCCTAGCCGAGCTGTTGGCCTAGATGGCAACCCAAGAGGGGGGGGGTGAATTGGGTTCTTAAAAATTTAAGACTTTTAACTTTAAATTAGAGATGTGCAAGTGAGATTAACTAATAAGCAAAGCAAAACAGTTAACAAAGAGAGATAGAGAAGAGACAATTAACACGGCAAACACAAGATATTTTATAGTGGTTCGGTGCATCCAACACCTACGTCCACTCCCAAGACTCACTTGGGTCCACACTATAATCTCTCTAGATTACAGCCGAGTTGTTTTACAAGATCACAACTCAAACTTGTTGTTTTCACGGGATCACAACGAACCCAGCTGGTTTTGCGGGCTTACCAGCACAAAACCCTACACGTTGTTTTGCGGGCGGTTTTCACGGGATCACAACGAACCCAACACAAGCACTCCGGCTTGTAACGAGGTAAACCACCTCCACTATTCAATCCACAGATTGAACCAGTAACCAAGTGAAATAAAGTATTTTAACAATATGCTCCTTCTTGAGCAGATATACAAATTTAAGAATAAATAAAATAGGGTTAGAAAAGCCTGATGGTTTTCCGGATGAGCTGGCTTTCTCCCTTTTCTCCTTGAAGAGTTGAATCATGCCTCAGCAAGATTCCTCAATCGTTGAAAGCTTTGGAGAATGTGTTGCCTCTTTTTGAACTTGGAAATCTGAAGATTTTGCACGTTGGATTGCTTTTTGCCTTCCTCTTGAGCTTTGAGAGTTGATCAAATGGATGCACACGAATCTCTCTCTCATGCAAAGATTGAATCTCTCCTTGAATCAAATGATTCTACAATACTCTCAGTTTTTCCCTTTTTGATATTCAATCTCTCTCTATTTTTCTCTCTTGTTTTTCATATGTCTTTCTATTTGAATGGCTCCTCTATTTATAGATCCTGAAACCGTTAGACACAGTAAAATATAGCCGTTATTCAAAATATTACCGTTGGAGCTGATGTGTCAACTCAAAAATTACCGCCCAGATTCGGGGAGTCGGCTCGAGTACTGTGCGAGTCGGCTCGAACACGCGAATCCAGAACGCACCAAAAAGAGAGTCTCCAGGGGTCGACTCGCGAAAATCTGGGAGTCGACTCGTGACTTTCAGGGTCGACTCGCGAAAGCTGGGAGTCGACTCGAGAGGCACTCAAAAATGAGTCTTTCTGCCGTCTGAGTCGAGTCGGCTCGCACAGTCATGAGTCGGCTCGAGAAAGTTCAGGGTCGACTCGGAAACTCTCGAGTCGGCTCGGGACTGATACAAAAATCAGAAAACATTCTGATTTGCTTTGAAAATCATCCCAACCAACTTTGAAATATAAATATGACTTGAATAATGTTGATTTAACAGTAATGCTCAATTTCAAAGCATTTCATTAAGTCATTGATCTTTAAAAGATTGGTATAGAAAATCATTTTTGAATTCATAAGTATAGCTCACTGAAACATATATTCAATTGATTCAAAAACTCATTATATTTAATAGTTCATAGTTTCCAATTTGAAATTGCTCATAGTAAGAATATTTCATTGATTGACTTAACATGTTCATAGCCTTTTAGAAAGTAAAGCAATGTCTTTTGGAAATCATCAAAATCAATAAGTTGGGGCAATTATGTTTCAATAATTTCTCAACAATCTCCCCCTTTTTGATGATGACAAAAATTGAGTATATGTTATAACATTGAAAGATTTATGATATCAAAATCAGCTTTTGTGTTCATGGAAAAGCTCCCCCTCAATGAGGTAGCTCCCCCTAAGAACCTCAATTCAAAAAGGATTTTTAAATTTAAAAACTTAAGCCAAATAACCTTTTTCTTATTTAATTCTCTCCCCCTTATTTAATTAGGGCAATTAAAAAGATGATGCATATACGATTAATTCATATAAATCTCTCCCCCTTTTTTGTAATCAACAAAAAGGTTGAAATGCATCAGAGCATCAACATGGTTAATTCATTCGAATTCATTCAGCATTTAAGTTATCAATTGAGTATTGAGATATTCAAAATTACCTGATTAAACATAAGCATTCAAAGATATTCAAATGTACTCATAATTGAAATGAACATAACTTTTCTCATTACTTTAAAAGTACATCAAATTACATCAAAATGTAATACAAGCTTATGGAATCAAATTTAAACTAACTTAGATTCATCAAAGTTCAAAAACATTCATATTAGAGCAAAATTTCCTAGGTACAATCTAGGAAGGAAATTTAGAGATACAACTAAGATAAGTATTAAGTTCATTTGACACGCTTGAATATCAAACTTTTTAAGTGTCCAATCATCTCCATGATATCATCCTTTTGAGATTTGCTAAAATCATTCATGGTTACTTGAATTTGATCAACTGCTGCATCAATATCTCTTCGTAACTGATTGGTTCTATCAAGATATACATTGGATCCATCGGCTATCCCTTGAAGTCTTTCAAAGATATTCTTAAGCT
>UESW01005101.1:437033-512129 GCA_900491605.1 Calamus simplicifolius | reverse complement strand
GTATTATGAAACTTTACATTTATTGAATAATTAAACAAAAAATATTTTTATAAAAATACTAGAAGATATTGCATAATACTTTAAATCTAAGCTATTAAAAATTATTATTATAAATTATTCTAATAATATTATAATATAAAATATTGTATGCTAATAATGTTAAAATATATAATATAATATTATAATATTATAATATAATATCGCAATATTGTAATATATTAGTATACTAATATTTAACAAATTATATTTGCATACTATATTATATTATTTTATAATATTATTATATTATCTTATTTATACTCTATAATATAATTATAATAATTTTTAGTATACTTAACTCAAATCAACTCATTCAACTAAGCCTTTTCTTAACTACATGGGAATAAATTTTTTAGTATAATTATAATAATTTATTTTATTTATATTATATTTTAATAATAATATATTATAATATTAAATATTGTTGCTCTTTAGTTCAAATATGAGTTTCAAGTTTAACAAGACAACTTCTCAATATCTCTTAAAATAGCTTGTTGCCTCCCAAATATTATTTTTGGTCGCTCACCAACTTTAAATGCTACAAGCTCACTTTAATCCAATTAATTTATTAATAAGTTATTCACAGCCCTAAAAATTAAGCGTAAGTTAAATGGTAATAGATAAACTTGAGTTTAATTCTTTAAATTTTTCTATCTAATATAAAATTATTCATACATGGGGATATTAAACCTAGGAGTTAT
The DNA here is from genome assembly GCA_900491605.1 of Calamus simplicifolius. NCBI lineage: Eukaryota > Viridiplantae > Streptophyta > Magnoliopsida > Arecales > Arecaceae > Calamus > Calamus simplicifolius. The sequence goes on along the minus strand of UESW01005101.1, from coordinate 511,389 downwards.
GTGGGCTGTCATATACTCAATCCAGGTAAGGATTGAGGTGTGACACTTAGGTATCATAGTTTTTGCTTTTTTTTCCACTAGACAATGCTAATTATGACATCTTTGAAATATAAGAGGAAGTTGAAGATGGGATTGAGAAGCAAGAGGGCATGGGCGTTACCATGAATTAATGGAGGGATCGATGCAACTAGCAATGTCATTTACGGAACAAAAAAATATCAAGCAGAAGACGAAGGGCTCCAAGATTGTTGCATGATCAAGTGATCCTCCAACGTGGAGGATTCTTCATATTGGCTCAGAGAGATACCTTAAAGCCTTATTAAGGTTTCTCAAAGACTCTAGATTAAATCATACCTGCTCCTTTTATAGGCTGATATCAGGTATTGACGCAGGATTCTATTATTATAGCTAAAGTTCTTTTCTATCTTGGACCTCGTAGAGTATGTTCCATATCAAGCTAAGTAGGCACCGAACTATTTGGCACGCTGACTCACAACTTACTAGTGGTTTGTAAAAATTCATATCATCGATACTCTTGTACATCTAGCACACTTGACTAGAGTTTAACTACAGTAATTAAAGATGTTATTTTTCAAATTACTGGCTTTTTGGAGAAGGTATTTTGTCAATTTTAGCAAATTTGAGTAACTTGCAAAACTGAAAAATTGGTTTCATGAAAGACACGGGATTCCGTATTTTCTGAAGCTGGCCCTCGAAGTCTCAGTAAAACGAGGATTCAAATGGATCCTTATACCAGTTAAAAATATAAAAAATATAAAAAAGATAATTTAAATTCTTACCTAATATCAGTTTCTCTCCCCAAATAACAAATCTAGTAAAACATATTTTAGCCAAAAAAATATAACAATATAATTTTCAGGAAAAAAATCATAAAACTTGCAATCAAATAGCACCTCATGGATGACCCAAAAATAAGCAGAAGCTTGTTAATTCAGGTAATTTTACAACTTATAAGGAATGACCATGTCAACAAGCGCTTTACTGAACCCACGCCCGCCCCCCTTTCAATTGGGCGCTTTTCGGTTATCAACCAAGTGCATAAAAATTCCACAGCAACCTTTTGTTCCCTCATCGGTTTCGTGTGCTTCGAGGGGCAAAAATAAACCAACCGGAAAGGACCTTTCTTCTAATACGCCCTCCCCCAACCCACGAGACAACAAACGACGGCTAGGACAAGATTTATCCCGGAATCAACGGTTGTGATTGAAATAGAACGGTCCAGGACGCACCTGGAGGAATCGTTGCTGAGGGTGCCGGAAAAGAACTCCTCCTTGTTCATGCACTTCGTGGATCCACGCCGGGTCGTCGATCCCTCCAAACACGATTCGACACTTTTGCACCACCCTCCTTCCTGCATCAAAAACGAATTCCATCAGATCAGACGGTTCGGATCGACGGACCTCGTAGAGACTTCTGAGCCGTCCGATTTCGATCCGACGGCTGTGATCGGATGGCTCACCTAACCAGTTGCGGTTGCCGGCGCCGGATTCCTCGTGGAGATGGTATGCAGGGGAGCTCCCATCCAGGCAAACTGCAAAGTTAAATATTATTTTTTAAATAAATGAATAAATATATATATAATAATATTAAAAATATGAATAATAATAAGAGGTAGGTGAGCCAAATCGTGTGACCAAAGTCGGAGAACGAGATTATAAAATAATAAAATAGTTGTTTATTTGGCCTGCTCCCGACTCCCGAGGCATGTGCATTTGGGAGGGGTCGCCCCTCTCCCTCCTTTGATATCAGGGATTGGATGCTCCTCCATTGACCAAGTCCCACCATCAAAATGGCAGAGAAACTGGCTCTTCCCATTTGAGAAGAACTTGCACACAAGAGTCCAGAACTGGAAGATGAGTGCACAGAGAAGACGGTGATGGAGGAGGTCAAAGATTTAGCAAAAATAAAGAGATGAGGTGGTGATGATTTGAGAGGGAAAAATTCGGACTCTATAAGCTGGTTGTGGTAAGTATGGCAATTCAATTGTATTAATTTTTTGGCATTAATTTTTTTGGAATTATTGCTCAAGATGTTGGTTTTTCTCATTAAGCGTATCGATGGATTAAAGTGGTCCTATATTCTGGTATAGAGGGATTACATTAATTCAAATTTTGAATTTGAATTCACAATAAGAATCCTTCAACCATTTTAAAGCGCGCCTCTATGATGGACAGATAAGGCATAAAGAATTATAAAAACGGGAAGGTCCCTGTGCTGGTCTTACGAGAAAGTTTACACCCTGAGAGTAAAGGTGGAAGATCCTTACCCTCATTTGACGAGGAGCAATGCTAGAGGTATTTATCGATCTTGACTTATTTTATTTTCATGATAAATATATTGGTCCCATGTTTCCGCATATTTGATAGGGATCAATATATTTAAATTAAGTCTATCATTTGGTATCAGAGCGTATAAAAATACCTTTGCCTTAATTATTACGATTGTTTCCATTAATATGATAAAATCCTTGTGAAACAATCTTTATATCATTTATTTGATAAAGAGGGGCAAGACGTTTTAATCTCTATGTCTCTCGTTTAGGGATAGTCCAAAGGGGAGGCTAGTGGTAGTACCCTGGATTATTTCACCTAACGGGCGTACGGTAGGGATATTAGGGACGTACCAATAAAGGAGGCTGCTGTAGTACCTTGGTGCGTTTGACCCAACTACCTGTACCGGAAAAGTTAATAGGTCATCAAGGTATTAGATTAGATCTGATAAACTTTATATTCGGTTGATTTAATTTTTTTATTTAAGAGATGCATCAGTAAGATCCATGCCATAAGCATGCAATTATCTATTCATGTCCATCAGATTTAGTTCTGCTATTCTTTTATTCTTAAGTATTTTAAATAAAAGAAAACTAATGAAAATTTGAAGAAAGGATAGTGGCATAGTGTTAAGGGCTTATTTTTTAATCCAAAACCTTAGTTTGAATCATCATGGTTTATTTCTTCCTTTTGGTTTACCATGGCTCTCATTATAGAAAGAGGGATTGTTTTGGCTTACAAATGAAGCACAAATCCCTTTATTAGCGGAAGATGCCTAAATACGGAAAGATACTTTCTTGAGCGGTGAAGCACAGATCTTTGCCTATAATGCATTTTTTTTGAGAGACGTGCTATTGAGGTCTATGTTGTGGGCACAAGAAATAAAAGAAAGTTGTTATTAACAATAAAGAAACAATGGTGCCGTGATGGTTAAGGCTGGATTTTTGATCCGATCTCACATTCGAATCTTTCTTTAAGAAATATGTTTTTTTGGTCTTATTTCTTGTGCTTGCAATGAGCGGAAGCATATACGAATTATAAATAAATAAAAGATAAATTCAAATGTCTCACATCAAATCACCATGAGCGGATGAGGATGGATGAAAGACGCCTGAAGACGCGCTGGCCATACATAATAATAAAAAAATGGCATTTAAATTAAAAAGAAGCTGGAGCGCCTGGGTGGGCTAGGTGCCTGGGCCCAGTTGGGGCTGGCCCAGCGCCTGGCGGCTCAGTTAACTGGGCCAGCAGCCAGGCTGGACTGTGCGCCCAGTTTGAGCCAGCTGTGAGGCTGGGCCGTGCGCCCAGTCTGAACTGCAGAAGGCTGAATTGCAGCAGTCTGGGCACATCTGATCCAAAAAAAAAATTTATATGGTGATTGAGAGATTTTTGGTTAAATTAAACTATTGGAATTGGATGAGGTTGACGGGCTGTTGGCTCGTTCATTAAGTGGTTGGCCATTGGTCTGCCCTATTTATGTTCAATTATATTTAGAATTTGTATGTATAAATTTTATGAATTATGCATGCATCTTAAGTGACATAATTGAGCATAAAATTTAAATAATATCTAAGTGATAAATACAATTGAATAATTGAGGAGTAGCCACAGAATCCTTAATTATAAAATTGTATAATAAATTAATAAATCACATAAATAATAAACATTAATTGTAATTAATTATATAGATATAATAAAATTTATCCCACAAGAATTTTTATATTTATATAATTAATTAGGATAAAATATCAAATTATATTTTTCTAATCTACCCATAGGAATTAGAAATAAGGAACATAATTTGATTGTTTTATCATACAGACTTAAGTGAATCTAATTAATTAAAGCTTTAGCCCACAGCAAGTTTTATGTCAGCAGATTCACTATTTATAATTAATTAAGATAAAATATCAAATTATATTTTTCTAATCTATCCACAGGAATTAGAAAGAAGGAACATAATTTGATAGTTTTATCATACAAACTTAAGTGAATCTAATTGAATTAAAGCTTTAGCCACAGGCAAGTTTTATGTCAGCAGATTCACTATTTATGTAATTAATTAAGATAAAATATCAAATTATATTTTTCTAATCTACCCATAGGAATTAGAAAGAAGGAACATAATTTGATAGTTTTATCATACAGACTTAAGTGAATCTAATTGAATTAAAGCTTTAGCCCAGGTAAGTTTTATGTCAGCAGATTCACTATTTATGTAATTAATTAAGATAAAATATCAAATTATATTTTTCTAATCTACCCACAGGAATTAGAAAGAAGGAACATAATTTAATAGTTTTATCATACAGACTTAAGTGGATCTAATTGAATTAGAGCTTTAGCCTACAGGCAAGTTTTATGTCAGTAGATTCATTGTTTCTAAATGCATGATTTACATTGGTAAAGCATTTTATTAGCCTCAATTTGTGATAATAAGCATGTATGTTTAAATTTTGCAGTTATGCAACCTATTAATTTTTCTGATATAAAATATGACATACCTGAATTGAGGGGTGATAACTATAAGGTTTGGAAGGAGAGAATTCTCCTTCATCTGGCTGGATGGACATTGATTATGCTATAAGGAAGGATGAACCACCTTCAGTAACTCAGACCAGGATCCTAGTGAGATTGTGATTTATGAACGTTGGGAGCGATATAATCACTTGAGTACAATGTTCATAAAGATAAAAATCTCTGTTGGTATACATGGTTCAGTCGATAAGCATGAGAACGTCAGGGAGCTACTAAAGGCCATTAATGAGCAATTCAGGACTTCAGTCAAAGCTCTTGTCGGTTATGAATCTAATATGGCTGATGTTATTTATAACACATGGTGGATTGATTCTGGTTTTACGATCCACATTTGCAATACTTTGCAGAGTATGCAAAAACTAAGGAAGCCTAGGAAGTGAGCTGTATATCTCTTCAGGAAACAAGATGCGCTCACATGTGGAAGCTATAGGGACATGCACTTTAGTTTTAGTAGTGGTTTTATTTTAAATTTGGAAAGAACCTTTTATGTACCTAGTTTTTCTAGGAATTTAATTTCAGTTTCAAGACTTGTACCTTTGGGTTATTCCTTCAACTTTTCAGATACTTCTTCCAGTTTATATTATAAATCTGAACTTGTTGGGAATGGTACTTTGTCTGATGGTCTTTTCTATATTAATTTGCAAAATAATACAACTCATGATGTGATGCATATTAGGGCAGGCATGAAAATATGTGTTGTAAATGATAACTCTTCTATGTTGTGGCATCGAAGATTGGGACATCTCCATAGATAGAATCAAGAGGTTAGTGAATGAAGGAGTACTCAATACTTTGGACTTCACTGGCTTTGATACTTGTGTGGACTGCATTAAGGGCAAGCAAACCAATAAGTCAAAGAAAGGTGCCAAGAGGAGTTCAGACCTATTAGAGATCATACACACGGACATTTGTTGTCCGGATATGAATTTTCATGGTCCGAAATACTTTATCTTCATTGATGACTACTCATGATTTATGTATCTCTACTTGCTTCATAATAAAACGAAGCATTAGATGCCTTTAAGTGTTCAAGGAAGAAGTAGAGACACAATATGGAAAATAAATCAAAATTGTGAGATCTAATAGAGAAGGTGAGTATTATGGAAGATACACATAAGATGGACAAATGCCTGGTCCATTTGCGAAGTTCCTTCAAGAACATGGGATTGTTGCCCAATACAGTTTACCTGGCTCACCTGATCAGAATGGTGTAGCAGAACGAAGGAACCGAACATTGATGGACATGGTGAGGAGCATAATTAGCAGCTCCAAACTACCTAAGTCCTTGTGGACAGAAGCTCTCAAGACGGCTGTGTACATATTAAATCGATTCCAACCAAGGTTGTTTCTAAAACACCATTTGAGTTATTTAAAGGTTGGAAACCAAGTTTGCGACATGTACGCATATGGGGATGCCCATGTGAAGTGAGAGTATACAATCCACAAGAGAAAAAGCTGGACCCTAGGACCATTAGTGGGTATTTTTTGGATATGCCGAGAGGTCCAAGGGATATAGATTTTACTGTCCATCTCACATAACTAGGATTGTGGAATTGAGAAATGCCAAATTTCTTGAGAATGACTTGATCAGTGGAGTGATCAATTGCAGAGCATGATTCCTGAAAGGGAGCATTCTGATGCTCAACCTTCCACTTCAAGTGACAGATTGATTATCATTCATAGTGCCCCTCAAGCTCAAATGGGCATTATACAACCAGTCGTTGAAATTTCACAATTTGCTGATAATGAACTAGTAGATCCAGTCTCTTATGAGTTACCAGAGATAGTTGAACAATCAACTCCTCTAGAGGAGGTTGTTACAACATTAAGAAGTTCTATAAGAGAAAAGAAATAAGCAATTTTAGTGATATTTGTGTATCTTCAAGAGTCGGACTATAACATTGGAGCTGAAAATGATCCTAAAATTTTCACAAGCCATGAATTGTAAGGAATCCAATTTATGGTATGATGCCATGAAAGATGAGATGAATTCTATGGCAGTTAATGGAGTCTGGGATCTTGTTGAGTTGCCTAATGGAATAAAAGCCGTTGGCTGTAAATAGATCTTTAAGACCAAGAAAGACTCATTATGCAACATTGAGCGATATAAGGCAAGACTCGTTGCTAAGGGATTCACTCAAAGGGAGGGAATTGATTACAAGAAGACATTTTCTCCTGTATCTAAGAAAGATTCCTTCCGCATTATCATGGCACTTGTTGCGCATTTTGATTTAGAGTTGCAACAAATGGATGTGAAAACTGCATTTCTTAATGGATTAGAGGAAGAGGTTTATATGAAACAACATGAAGGGTTTCCTCTAGTGATAATGAGCAATTAGTATGCAAGCTTAAGAGATCTATATGGATTGAAACAAGCCTCTCGACAATGGTACTTAAAATTTCATGATGTGATTTCTTCATTTGGATTTGTAGAGAACATCATGGATCAATGTATATACCAGAAGGTCAGTGGGAGCAAAATTTATTTTTTGATCCTATATGTAGACGATATTTTACTTGCAACCAATGATAAAGGTATGTTACATGAGATGAAACAATTTCTCTCTGAGAATTTTGACATGAAAGATATGGGTGATGCCTATTATGTCATTGGCATTAAAATTCAGAGAGAAGACTTCGAGGTATTTTAGGTCTATCTCAAGAAACTTATATCAACAAAATTTTAGAGAGATTTCGGATGAAAAACTGTTCACCGAGTATAGCTCCCATAGTCAAGGGTGATAGATTCAATTTGAATCAGTGCCTAAAGAATGACTTTAAGAGGGAAAATGAAAAATACTCCATATGCCTCAGCTGTTGGTAGCTTGATGTATGCTCAGGTCTGTACAAGGCCTGACATAGCATTTGCAGTTGGGATGTTGGGGAGATCAGAGTAATCCAGGTTTAGACCACTTGAGAGCTGCTAAAAGGTCATGAGGTACATAGCTGACTGCTACCTCTATTATGCAAGCTTGTTTTGAGGCTATATCGCACGGTGTATAATTGAAGAGTTTCATCTCAGGGCTTAGAATTGTTGATTCTATTGCTGGGCCAATTAAATTGTACTATGACAATTCAGTTGCTATATTTTTTCAGCTAAAAACCACAAGAGTGGTAGTCGAAGTAAACATATGACATTAAGTATTTAGCCATAAAAGAACGTGTTAAAGAAAATAAAGTGGTCATAGAACATGTTAGCACTGAATTGATGATAGCTGATCCTTAACTAAAGGCATGCCAATTAAGAATTTTAAGGATCATGTGGTATGAATGGGAGATGGTCCCATGATATAATTTAGTTGCATGGAAACTACTTGTACAATGAAACTCTTTTATGGTTGTGATGTTTTTTCACATTCAGTTATTTAGTGTACACATTTATTTGTGATAAGCATCATTAAGTTAAACTAGAACAAACATGGGGTTTATTCATTAAGTTATATGGGTTTATGTTTGGGAAATATAATATATTATAATAATGGTAAATAATACTCGATTTTAAGAGGACCTATTTCCATGATTCATATTTGTTTCTTACTAAAGTAATAGAATATACGGACCAAATGGGAGAATGCTGGTTTTTTCCATTAAGCGTATCGGTTAGATACGATTAAGGTGGATTAAAGTGGTCCTATATTCTGATATAGAGCACTACAAGGGAAAAAAATATTGCGACGCCCAAATGCATCGCTAATGCGTCGCTAAACATGCTATTGCGACGCAATAGCGACGCAATGACGGCATCGCTCAGATGATCGTCGCAATCTCAATTTGTCGCAATTGCGTCGCACAGCGACTCTCTGCGACAACAATGCGTCGCAATATTGCGACGCATCAAATGCATCGCTAAATTTAAAACTAATTTTTAATATTTAAAATTATTATTAAATATTGCGACGCATTCAATTGCATCGCAATATTGCGATGCATTTAGTTGCGTCGCAATATTTAATAATAATATTTTAGATATAATAGCGACGCAATTTGAGTCGCTAATGCATCGCTAATAAAAAATTTTTAAAATATTGCGACGCCAGGTCATTGCGTCGCAATATTTAATAATAATATTTTAAAATATTAGCGATGCAATTTCAGTCGCTAATGCATCGCTAATTAATTTTTTTAAAAAAAATAAAATATTAAAAATTAAAATAGTTAATACAATTTCGTTACATTTAAATATTGATCGAAACATTCTTCACTCATATTGATCCAAACAATAATCATTCAATTTTAAAAATAATTAATATATTAAAATTTTAAAGTTTTCATGTACAACATATAAAAAAAAAAAAATACATCAAGAATCTGAGCGATCACGTGGAGGCTGGGAACCCTGCGACAAGCGGCTAACCATATCCTGCAAATGACGCATCTGATCTCGCACGTCTGCAAGCTCCTGATCCCGGCCTCGCATACGCTGATCGAACTCGTGCTCGACCTCCTGCCGAACCTCCTGACGAACGTCCTGCCGAACCTCCTCCGCAATAGATCTCCGAATGTCGTCTAAACGCTCGGCAGGAATATCACCAGAATATCGCGAGCTGGAGGCCTGATGGGAAAAATATGCAGAAGCTCTAGTGCCCAGACCATAGACCCTGCGGTCTCACGGCTGGGCACCAACAGCCTCCAAAAACACACGCTGACTCTCCTCTGCTGAGAGTTCGACGGGCGTCTCCCCATCAGTGGAGTCGACCTGCGATGCCTGGGAGCGAAGCTCCTCGACTCGTGTCTTTGAATTATAAAATCAACAATAAATGAATTAATAAATTTCTCTAAAATAAAATTTTAGAAATTAAACAGATACTACATAAAGCTAATTTCTTACCGCAACCTTCCGTGATCGCGTATCGACCCAGGAACCGTCCCTCCTGGTGTGTATCGCCCTGAATAGACGAAACTCACCAGGATCTCCGCCCTCCTGCTCAGACTATAACAATAAAAAAATTGATATTAATAAAATATTTGTAAATAACTAAATTAGTAATTAAATTATTTATGTTTTCTTACCATACGGCGTCTGTGCTCCTGAATCGAAATGGAGCCCGAAGTATGGCGGGAGAGACCCGTGCCAGGACCGCCCTTCTCGGATCGGCGGTTCGTGCTGGCTGATGCGGACCTCCTGCGCCAGCCATCGGACTGCCAGGCCTGCTGCCACTCGTGCCAAATACCCTCTGGCACATGCGCAGGACGCTGACCCGATGACCTCCAACGATGAAGCATGTCGGAGTATCGGCGTCCCGTAAGAGCCTCCCATGCTGCCCTAATGGCATCATGGCTGGCAGGGTCCCACGTAAACTTTTTCTGCATTAAAATAAACAGTTAGTTTCAGAATTTATTAAGATTAAGAAATTTTATATCAGTGATAAATTGTATTTAATAAGTTTACCTGAAACTCAGAAAAATAAAACTCCCTCGTGACTGGAGATACGTGGCGCCAATCGTAGCCACTGGGATCTGCACGCCTCTGAAATACGGCTGATGTGGCTGGATACATGATGCTGCTCAATAAATCTGTTAAAAAATGCATGTTTATAAGTAATTGACTTAAAAATAAACATATATTTTTAATTAGTATATACTTACAGCCCATGAGCATCAAGTCGAAGTACGGTGCGGCCGATGGTGGAAGAACTCTCGAGGTATGTGCCGATCGGCTGGATGGTAATACAATGCAGGATCACCCGAAGAGATCTGTGCGATGTGTGGAGATCCGAACTCTCCATCTCCAAAGCTCATGTGATCTGATGCAGCAGGGCTACGTCCCTGCTCACTCCGTATGTCGTCGGTAGATCTACCTCTGCCCGTCATACTGAAAATACTAAAGATTCATGCAATTAAATTACGATTAATGATTGACTATGTAAAAATTTAACACTTATAAATAAAGTTAAATTTAAAAAAACCTCTATGTTTAATCGGTGTCATTTGTTTCGTGAAATGTTGGTTCAACATCCGATGTCGTATCGGACTGCGATTCAGTTTCATTATCATCGGAAGGAAACCGAACATTTGCATCCGCAATTTCTTGGACATCACCATTTGGATCTCTAAGTGATGTTTCAGGAGCCCTTGTGTCGTCCTCAATTGCATGCATTTCCATCTCATCCTCTTGAAATGCAGGGCACTCGGCTGATTGACTTGATGAACTCTCCTCTAATAAGATTGTTGAACGTGGGACGATTTTAGAAACAGCCCACCAATCTCGCTTGTCGTTGCGCAAACTTGGATATCCGCAGTAAAACACTTGCTGAGCTTGGGATGCAAGGATGAATGGGTCATATTTCTGCAATCTTCGTCGATGGTTCACTTCAACCAAATTGTAGTCGTTATGAACCCTTTTGCCCACAGGAACTGTCGGATCGAACCAATCGCAACGAAACAATACGGTTCGTTTCATAGGCCAACCGGGATATTCAACTTCAACCACCTCTACTAACTTTCCATAATAATCCTGCATATTTGCTCCAACACTTTCTCCTTTAACACACACGCCCCAGTTCTGCGTGCCTCTTGAAGCTGCTAATCGTTCAATCTGAAATTTGTACCCATTAACAAAATAGCCAGTAGAGGTTGTTACGGTCTTCAATGGCCATTGCGATAGACATTTAATGAAAATATTGTCGGTTGTGGACCATGGACCGTTTACCTATAAATTAATAAGCTATTCACAACCAATTCGAAAAATAAAAGCCATTATTGAAATTGATTGAGTGATACTACTCACAAATTCATAAAACCAGTAAGCAAACTCCGTTTCTAACTTCTGCCCAATTGCAACTTGACTGATGTCGGGATTCATCTGTCGTTGTCTATCACAATACATCCTTATGGGATGATAAGGATTAAAACTATGTTAGCAATTAAATATTGTGGTATATTGTAATTTAAATTAGAAGTTCCAATTAAGCATTGAAGTATACACTTACTCAATATATGGATCGACTTCTCTACAGTTCATTAGGATGTAATAATGTGCTGCATTATACTCCATATCGCTAAGATTTCTTGACTTCTGCCCCCCAAATGAACGGCCGATACCTTTAAAAATTGATATTCTACTGTCATTAGGTTCTCCTTCGTCCACACATACGTCATCGTTACGACCAAGATTTCGGCTCCTCGTGTGGACGTGACCCTCAAAGTAATGCGAGGCAAAAGCTGAAACTTCTTCGACCAAGTGTGCATTGCATATAGAACCTTCAACCCTTGCCTTATTACGCACATTATTTTTTAACTTCTTAAGGTACCTATATGTAAAGTTGAACAAAAAATTAACCAATTTTCTCGCAATGAAATAATATTTGAAATGTCAACATGTCTTAATGATGTATATATTTACCTCTCAAAAGGATACATCCAGCGATACTGCACGGGACCAGCTATGCTCGCTTCGTATGGCAAGTGAACCGGTAAATGCTCCATTGAGTCAAAAAAACTGGAGGAAATATTCGCTCCAGCTTGCATAAAATAATTGGAAATTTCTCCTCAAGCCTTGCCATGGATGCAGAAGTAATGACTGTGGCAGATAACTCCTTGAAGAACAAGCTGAGCTCCGTCAATGCCTTCCAGACATGTTAGGAAGCAACTCACGAAAAGCTATAGGCAATAACCGTTGCATGAAAATGGCAGTCGTGACTCTTCATGCCGAACAACTTGAGCTTATGCATGTCCACACACCTACCGATATTTGAGGCATAACCATCTGGAAATTTTAACCCTCTAAGCCAGTTACATAAAACTTCTCGTGAATTTCTGTCAAGAGTGTAACAGCTTTAGGATAGGTCCCGTCGGTACTCCTCCTCAAATCACCTCTTCTGCAATACTGATTAAGTTCTTCTCTTTGACTTTGCAGTGTCTTTTTTTTCCCCGGATGTTTAGCACCGTGTTAAATATGTTATCAAAAAAATTTTCTCGATATGCATAACATCCAAGTTGTGCCGGATGAGATTTGTGCTCCAATAAGGCAAATCCCAAAATATACTCCGCTTCTTCCAGTTATGTTCTTTACATATACGGCCATTTATTCTATCTGCATCTGGTTCCCAAGCATACCTCAACCCCAAATGCTCTATAGTATCAAATATATCCGTGCCGGACCTAACCGGTTCGAAATTTTGTGACTGCTTTGTTCTTCCGGAAGGCGATCAAGTTACGCCTGTAAGGATGATTTGGGGCAAGAACTTCCTATGATTATCAAACCATGACTGCTTACCACTCTTCTGCAATGTAAATGCATCCGAATCATACATGCAATGAGGGCATGCCAGACGTCCAGCAGTGCTCCAACCAGACAACATTGCATATGCCAGAAGTCACTTATTGTCCACATCAAAGCAACTCTCATGATGAAATTCTGTTTCATAGAAATGTCGTAGGCTATAACTCCTGTTTCCCACAACATTTTCAATTCGACCACCAACGGTTGCAGGAAGACATTAATCTTTTCCTTTGGATTTGATGGTCCTGGAACCAAAACTGCAAAAACATTGCAGTATCTTTCATGCACTTCCATGGAGGAAGGTTATATACAGTCAGTATCACATGCCAACATGAATACTGTTGCCCCGCTTGACCAAATGGTTGGAAGCCATCGGTACAAAGACCTAATCTCACATTCCTTATATCTTCAGCGAAATCAGGATGATTTTCATTGAAATGCTTCCAAGCTTTTGAATCTGATGGATGCCGCATTTCATCCTCTTTAGATTCATGTTCGGCATGCCATCTCATATCAGCAGCTGTAGCCTCAGATCTGTATAATCTCTGCAGGCGTGGAGTAAGAGGAAAGTAATGCATCCTCTTGTAAGGAACACTTTTCCTCCTACTTGTACTAGCTCCCCTTCGCCATTTTTGTACCTCGATTGCCCACAAATCTTACACCATCTCAGCTCTGAGTCTTCACCCCAATATATACAATTGTTCAAGCAACAATCGATCTTATTAACTGGGAGCCCAAGCCCACGCAACAACTTCTTCGTTGAGTAAAAACTGTCTGCTACAACATTATCATTTGGCAAAATTTCCTTGATTAACCCAGCTACAGAATTAAACGCCTTTTCTGATAATCGATGTTCTGCCTTAATATTCAACAACCGAGCAGCCGTAGACAACTGGGAATGACCCTCACAACCAGGATACAATTCTTGATTTGCAGCACGCAACATATCATAAAATTGCTGTGCATCTGGATTTGGTTCTCCATAAATGTATTCTGATTGAATTCATTACCGATGCATTCATCACCATTTCTTCATATGTGTTTAAATTCACAAATGGTTCATCAACGGGAATTGACACTTGTTGGCTTGTAACAACTGCTGGATTTCCTCTGGTTCACCATGACAGTACCAAACATCGTAATCAGGAACAAACCCCTTTTTACACAGATGCACCTTAACAGTTTCGACATCTCTGTAGGCTTTATTCTGACACCTGTGATAGTTGCATGGGCACCTAATCCTAGGCCCATCCATCCATTCAGGTTGGCTACATGCAAATGCGATAAATTCTTCCAATCCATTCAGAAAATTGATTAAGCAAGCCATCTTTTATCCTTGCATACATCCACGAGCGAGTCCCGCTCATTTTTGACCGACTTATACAATTTCTGGTAAACCATTAAAGGAAACCACATTATAAAACTATATAGCATTACTAAATATATACTAAATTATTTCTTTTACACAACTAAGGTAAGAACAACCATTTAAATAATTATAACTAAACCAATTTTTTTAGACAACTAAGGTCCATACCCTGCAAGGCCGGGCCACGGCTATGATCCTTGGCGTGCTAGCAAGGACCGAGGCACAGGTTCATGCCAGGCTAATGCTAGGGCTTGAGTTTGGGTCGGGCCGCAAGGCGTCCGTTCAATCATGAGACTTCACAAGCATTCAAGTGTCCTAAATTAATTCCACCTTCACTCCATGTCTAAAAGGTAAGGCCCTATCCCATTCAAGAATATTTTTTATGATATGTTATTCTGCTATTAATTATCATCGATCGGTTACATTGAAATTTCAGCAGCATTTCCCATATGTTCTCCTAAATGTGGCATATATGCCACACTAGAGAACGTATGAGCAAATACAAACCGCAATCTCAACCAACGATGATTAATAGCAGACTAACATATCGCAAAAAAATTCTCAAACTGTCCACCAGGACAATTTGAGAATTTGCAAGACTAAGTCTTACAAATTCTCAAATGGGTCTAAAGGTTATAGTGCTGTGATTAATATGGAAATCCGAAGACAATCGAACTTATGCTTGTTATTCTTAACTTCTTGTCAATTATACATATAGGAATAGTGTTCTATATATATAGTCACTGACTTCTTAAGATTATTATGTCGAATATAAATGTTTGTGAAGACTAAAATATAAATCATTGAAACTACTAATTTGTTGCTGAAAATTAAATAATAATACAACAAGACTTTCTATCTAGCATAACATAATTTAATGCTCATTCAATTTGAAGCAGAATGTAAATAATCATGACATAACAATTGTAAATAACTACAAATGCACAAATATTATTACATAAATAGCTATAAAGAAATGAAAAGCTATGACTGCAATTTTGAAATTAGCTAATCTAAAGAGTTATGGTTAATGAGCTAAATTAGTTGACCTAAATAGCTAAGCTAATTCAGCTCGACCTATCTAAAGAGTTTTGATTGATGATCTAAAGAGATAAGGTGATGGTCTAAATCAACTTACTTGAGAAGTTAAATTGACCTAAATAGCTACGATTTATGAGTTTAATCAGTTGATTTAAAGAGTCATGATTGAGGAGCTAAATCAGTCTATCCAAAGAGCTACAACTAGTGACATAAATTAATTAATTTATAACTAATCTAATAAAAAATTAGATTAGTAGTCACATTTTTTAAAAATTAAGTTGCTCATGTTTTAAATATATATTTATTTTTTATATTTATCATCAAATTATTTGAAAATATTTTTAAAAATAATAAAATATGATAGAATCTAATTTTTTTGTGTTAATTTTTTTTTCAAGAGTGTTAATTTTTTTTTAATTGAAGGGGCTGAGGGGTGGAGAAAACCCCCCTAGCTGTTACTTTTTTTTAAAAAAAATTAAGTTGCCCATGTTTTAAAAATATATTTATATTCTTTAATATTTTTCATCAAATTATTTGAAAATATTTTTAATATTTATCATCAAATTATTTGAAAATATTTTTAAAATAATAAAATATATAGAATCTAAATTTTTTGTGTTAATTTTTTTTCATTAGTGTTAATTTTTTTTTTGAAGGGACCGGGGGTGGGGAAAACCCCCTTAGCTATTACTTTTTTTAAAAAAATTAAGTTGCCCATGTTTTAAAAATATATTTATTTTCTTATATTTGTCATCAAATTATTTATTTTTAAAAATAATAAAATATGATAGAATCTAATTCTTTTTGTTAATTTTTTTATGAGTGTTTTTTTTTAATTGAAGGGGCCGGGGTGGGGAAAAGCCCCCTAGCTATTAATTTTGTTTTTTTTTTTTTTTGGCTTGGCCACCGTGGCTAGGCCACGGCCGGCCACGGCAGCGGCCATGGCTGGAGAAGATGAACGAGACGGGGGGTGGGGAAAACCCTCCCATAACTGTATTTTTTTTTCGGTGGCCTGGCCACCGTGGCTAGGCCATGGCAGCGGCCGTGCCGGAAGACGGCCACGACCGTGGCCGTGGCCATAGAAGACGAAGGGTGGGTCGGGGAAACCCCCCCCAAACTGTAATTTTTTTGGTGGCCTGGCCACAGCCGGCCATGGCAACGGTCGTGGCCGGAGATGATGGCCACGGGCCTGGCCGTGGCCGGAGAAGACTAAGGGGGGGGTGGGGAAAACCCCCTCCCCCCAAACTATAAATTTTTTTTTGTGGCCTGGCCACCGTGACCAGGCCACGGCAGTGGCCGTGGCCGGAGATGACGGCCACGGCAGCGGCCGTGGCCGGAGAAGACGGCCATGGCCGTGGCAGTGGTCGGAACCAAAGTTTTTTTAAAAAATACAATTGAGGAGGAGGGGGGGCTTACCTCGGTCGAGAGGGGATGTCGCCGGAGTGGGGGGAGCTTCCACCGGAGGCGAGGACAGGGGGAGCCAGAGGAGCGGACGGACGGCGGCGGCTGGGGTAAGAAGAGGAAGAAGAAGAGAAGGAAGGGGGGCCAGCCTGGACCAAGTGTTATATAGTGGTGATTAGCGACGCAATACATGCGTCGCTAATCACTCGCTATTTTTTTTAAATTAATTATGGATTAGCGATGCAACAATGCGTCGCTAATCCATCGCTAATTTGGCCTTTTTATTATTTTATGCAAAACTTAGCGACGCAACTAATTGCGTCGCTAATGAGTCATTAATTTGGCGCCAATGTCCGGCGGAAAAATAATTTTTATTTTCTAGGAAATTGCATTGCTAATATGTCGCAATATTTTTTAAATATTTATAACTGATAAAAATTATATTTTTTTAAATAATTGCGATGCATATATTGCATCGCAATGTTTTTTTAAAAATTTTTTAATTATATTTATTTTTCTAACAAACATTGCGATGCAATATATGCGTCGCAATATTAAAAATTATTTTCTCTAGAAAAATTATTTTTATTTTCTAGGAAACTGCGTCGCTAATGCATCGCAATATTTTTTTAATAATTATAACTGATAAAAATTATATTCTGAAAATAATTGCGATGCATATATTACGTCGCAATGTTTTTTTAATTTTTTATTACATTTATTTTTCTTAAAAATATTGTGATGCAATAAATTCATCGCAATATTAAAAATTGTTTTCTCTAGAAAAATTTTTTATGTTCTAGGAAATTGCATCGCAAATGCGTCACAATATTTTTTAAATATTTATACCTGATTAAATTTATATTTCTAAAAATAATTGAGACGCAAATATTGCGTCGCAATGTTTTTTTAAATTTTTTTAATTACATTTATTTTTCTAAAAAACATTGCGATGCAATACATGCGTCGCAATATTAAAAATTATTTTCTCTAAAAAATTATTTTATTTTCTCGAAAACTACATCGCTAATGCGTCGCAATATTTTTTTAATAATTATAACTGATAAAAATTATATTTTCTGAAATAATTGTGACGCATATATTGTGTCGCAATATTTTTTAAATTTTTGTATTACATTATTTTTCTTAAAAACATTATGATGCAATAAATGTGTCGCAATATTAAAAATTATTTTATTTAGAAAAATTATTTTTATTTTCTAGGAAATTGTATTGATCGATCTCAGACCGTGGCGATCGGACCGATCGGCGATGATCCGACGGTTGCGATCGATCCAAGCCGTGATCCCGGACCGTTGCGTCGACCGATCCCGGACCATGCGATCGGTCCAAGATCGCCGATGATTCAACGGTTGCGATCGATCCAAGCCCGATCCTGATCGGCCAGACCGATTTCGGACCATTGCGATCGGCCTGATCGCTGACCGATCCCGGACGGTTGCGATCGATCCAAGCCCTGATTGAACCCGATCGGTGATGAACGATCTCGGACCGTCGCGATCGATCCGATCGGTGACGATCCGACGGTTGCGATCGATCCAAGCCATGATCCCAATCGGCCATGACGATCTCGGACCGTGGCGAACGGTCGAGATCGGCGACGATCCGACGATTGCGATCGATCCAAGCTGTGATCCTGGACCGTTGCATCGATCGATCCCGGACCGTTGTAATCGGTTCGAGATCGTCGACGTTCCGATGGTTGCAATCGATCCAAGCCCTGATCCCGATCGGCCATGACCGATCTCGGACCGTGCGATCAGTCCGAGATCGCCGACGAACCGACGGTTGTGATCGATCCAAGCCCTGATCCCGATCAGCCATGACTGATCTCGAACAGTTGCGATTGGTCCGATCACCGACCGATCTGGATGGTTGCGATCGATCCAAGCCCTGATCGAACCTGATCGGCGATGAACGATCTCGGACCGTCGCGATCGATCCGATCGGCAATGATCCGCGGTAGTGATCGATCCAAGCCCTGATCCCGATTGGCCACAACTGATCTCGGACCGTGGTGAACGGTCCGAGATCGCCGACGATCCGACATTGGCAATCGATCCAAGCCCTGATCCTGATCGGCCACGACCGATCTCGGACCGTGGCAACGGTCCGATCACCGACGATCCGATGGTTGCGATCGATCCAAGCCCTGATCCCGATCGGCCATGACCGATCTCGGACCATGGCGATCGGTCCGATCGCATGGTTGTGATCGATCCAAGCAATGATCCCGGACCGTTGCATCGACCGATCCCGGACCATTGCGATCGATCCAATCGGCGATGATCCGACAGTTGCGATCGATCCAAGCCCTGATCCCGATCGGCCACGACCGATCTCGGACCATGGCAATCAGTCCGATCGCCGATGATCCAACGGTTGCGATCGATCCAAGCCGTGATCCCGATCGGCCACGATCGATCGGACCGTGGCGATCGGACCGATCGGCGATGATCCAACGGTTGTGATCGATCCAAGCCATGATCCCGACCGTTGTGTCGACGATCCCGAACCGTTGCGATCAGTCTGAGATCGCCGATGATCTGACGGTTGCAATCGATCCAAGCCCTGATCCCGATCGGCCACGACCAATCTCGGACCGTTGCGATCGGTCCGATTGCCGACCGATCCCGGATGGTTGCGATCGATTCAAGCCCTAATCGAACCTAATCAGCGATGAACGATCTTGGACCATCGCGATCGATCCGATCGGCGACGATCTGATGGTTGTGATCGATCCAAGCCCTGATCCCGATCGGCCACGACCGATCTCAGACCGTGGCAAACGGTCCAAGATCGGTGATGATCCGACGGTTGCGATCGATCCTAGCCGTGATCCCAAACTATTGCATCGACCGATCCTGGACCGTTGCAATCGGTCCGAGATCGCCGACGTTCTGACGGTTACGATTGATCCAAGCCCTGATCCCGATCGGCCACGACCGATCTCGGACCATTGCAATCGGTCCGAGATCGCCGACAATCCGACGATTGCGATCGATCCAAGCCCTGATCCCGATCGGCCACGACCGATCTCGGACCGTTGCGATCGGTCCAATCCAAGCCCTGATCAATCCAGATCGGCGATGAACGATCTCGGATCGTCGCGATCGATCTGAGATTGCCGATGATCCGACGGTTACGATCGATCCAAGCCCTAATCCTGATCGACCACGACCGATCTTGGAACATCGCCAATCGGTCCGATCGGCGACGATTAGACGGTTGCAATCGATCCAAGCCCTGATCTCGATTGGCCACGACCGATCTCAGACCATGGTGATCCGTCCGATCACCGACGATCCGACGGTTGCGATCGATATCCAAGCCCTGATCCATCCCGATCGACCATGATCGATCTCGGACCATTGCGATCGGTCTGATCGGTGACGATCTGACGGTTGCAATCGATATCCAAGCCCTGATCCATCCTGATCTGCCACGACCGAGCTTGGACCATCGCGATCGATCCGATCGGCGATGACCCGACGGTTGAGATCGATCGAAGCCATGATCGATCCCGGTCGGCGATGACCGATCTTAGACCATCGCGATCGATCCGTTTGGCATCGCAATATTTTTATTTCATAATTCTTTTTAATATTTTTATAAAATTTATTTTTTAAAAAAACATTGCGACGCAATACTTGCGTCGCTAAATAAAAATTATTTTATTAATTTACTATTTTATTGCGTCGCTATTTAACATAATTAATTTTTTAAAAGGCATTGCGACGAACAGGGTTACATCGCAATTATTTAATTTGATAATTATATATAAAATTAATTTATTAACATAATTACAACGCACTGATTTGCGTCGCAATATTTTTTTTCATAATTATATTTTATAAAATTATTTTATTAAAATAATTGCAACGCAATTAGTGCGTCGCTAAATTAAAAATAATTTTCTAATTTTCTTGTTTATTGCATCGCTAATGCATCGCTATTTAATGTCATTAAATTTTTTAAAAAACATTGTGACGCACTGAGTTGCATCGTAATTATTTTTTCTCATATACTTTATAAAATTAATTTTATTTAAAATAATTGCAACGTAATTAATGCATCACTAAATTAAAAATAATTTTTCTAATTTTCTGGTTTATTGCGTTGCTAATGAGTCGCTGTTTTAAATAATTAATTTTTTTAAAAAACATTGCGACGCTATATTTTGCGTCGCAATATTTTTTCTCATATTTATATTTCATAAAAATTAATTTTACTTAAAATATTTGAGACGCAATAAGTGTGTCGCTAAATAAAAATTATTTTTCTAAATTTTTGGTTTATTGCGTCGCTAATGCATTGCTATTTAACATAATTAATTTTTAAAAAAATATACGATGCATAGAGTTACGTCGTAATTTTTTTATTTCATAATTATATTTTATAAAAATTATTTTATTTAAAATAATTGATGGGAAGAGTGGGTGAAGATTTTAAGGGCTTGGTCTTCCAGCTCGAAGGCATCATCGACGAATACACATATCTAGTGGGAGAGCAACATCGGCATGGATTCTATGGTTCTCTGCACAGAGCTTTCAGACAATGCAAGCATATCATGACCTGGCATGGTATCCGAAACAAGTTTACAACAAGTTCAGAAAATACTTAACAAACTTTCAAATTTGAAACAAAGTTATGTTATCGATGACAGGACGACTCCCCCAGATGATTCTGCTGAAAGGCATCGACACCGTATGGACGCTCCTTACTTCCTTGACGAAGATGAGATTGTGGGCATTGAGGAGCACAAGAAGCAAATAGTGGGGTGGCTGATTGATGAGGAGCCATCACGCACCATAGTTTCAGTATGGGGGATGGGTGGACTGGGAAAGACCACTCTTGCTGATGAAGTCTACAAGAGACAAGAAGTAAAGCGGCATTTGATTGCAGAGCGCGGGTGACTGTCTCCCAAGATATATAGCCGAAGATCTAACAAGAAGAATCGTAGAAGATTTTTCAAGGGAAATGATGACATTCGTCCACCCAACATTGACACACTACCTAGGGACAGACTGGCGGAGACACTTCGTGGTTATTTTGTTAGACTTAATTTGCTTAAACATAATTACCTCCAGCCATTATTATTTAATGGTGGTAAGGAATCCGATCTTCCTGGTGGACTGCACGGGAGATCTTCCTTTCTTTAGGGATCTCGATTGATCTTCCCTTTCTCTTCTCGATGGATCGGTCTTCTAATCAACGAGCTCTCGCATTCAGATGGTGTATGCCTTCATGATTGCTCTTGATCAGGGACTCAATTCCAATGCCTCCGCTTTTAGGTTTCTCTCTCGAGAACTTAGGATCTCTCTCGAGAACCTGTTCTAAAACTTAGGATCTCTCTGTTCCCTTAGGAGAGGTCCTTAGGATGGGTCCCTTTTATACCCAATTTCCTTCACCGCATGCCCCATCAAGCGAGCGTTCAGGTATTAAGGGAGGGGGCTGTTATCACTTTAATAGGAGAAACGTTTAGTCAATAAAATAGGACCATTAAAGAGGGTTATTACATTCTCCCACTTGGTCCGTATATTTATCAACACTGAACAAGAAACTAAATACATGAATCATAGCGATAGGTCCTCTATAATTGAGTATTATCTTCTATGTATTACAATGCATTCAATTTCTTTATCACCATTCCAAATGTGACAACATAACATAATGAATAAACCATATGTTTATTCAGAGTCCAAAAGAAAAGTTTGTCATTTCTCAAAAGTCATATAACGTGTACACCTGAATGAGAAATAAACAAACGATTGAAATAAGAGTTTCTTTGTACAAATTGTTATCAATACAATTATATCATGGAACCAACTCCCATTCTTATCACATGATCCTTAAACTTCTTAATTGGCATGCCTTTAGTCAAAGGATCAGCTATCATCAATTCAGTGCTAACGTGTTCTATGACCACTTTGTTCTCTTTAACACGTTCTCTTATGGCTAAATACTTAATGTCGATATGTTTACTTCGACTACCACTCTTATGGTTTTTAGCCAAAAATACAGCAGCTGAATTGTCACAGTACAGTTTAATTGGCCTAGTAATGGAGTCAACAATTCTAAGCCCTGAGATGAAACTCTTCAACCATACACCTTGCGATGTAGCCTCAAAACAAGCAACGAACTCCGCTTCCATAGTAGAGGTAGCAGTCAAGGTCTGCTTTGCACTCCTCCATGATATGGCTCCACCAGCTAACATAAATATAAATCCTGATGTTGATTTCCGAGAATCAACGCAGCCAGCAAAGTCCGAATCTGAGTAGCCCTCTATCTCCAAATGATCAGTTTGTCTATACATGAGCATGTAGTCCTTGGTCCCTTGAAGATACCTCATGACCTTTTTAGCAGCTCTCCAGTGGTCTAAACCTGGATTACTCTGATATCTTCCCAACATTCCTACTGCAAATGCAATGTCAGGTCTTGTGCAAACCTGAGCATACATTAGGCTTCCAACAGCTGAAGCATATGGAATGTTGTGCATCTGTTCCCGTTCAAGTTCATTTTTAGGGCACTGGTTCAAAGCGAACTTGTCACCCTTCACTATAGGTGCAACACTTGGTGAACAATTTTTCATCCGAAATCTCTCCAAGACTTTATTGATATAAGTTTCTTGAGACAATCCCAAAATGCCTCGAGATCTTTCTCTATGGATCTTAATGCCAATGACATAAGATGCCTCACTCATATCTTTCATATCAAAATTTTTGGAGAGAAATTGTTTCACCTCATGTAGCAACCCTTTATCATTGGTTGCAAGTAGAATGTCATCCACATATAGGACCAAGAAACAAATTTTGCTCCCACTAACCTTCTGGTATATACATTGATCCATGATGTTCTCTTCAAAACCAAAGGAAGAGATCACATCATGAAATTTTAAATACCACTGACGTGAGGCTTGTTTCAATCCATATATGGATTTCTTAAGTTTGCAAACCAAATGCTCACCATCACTAGAGGAAAATCCTTCAGGCTGTTTCATGTAAACCTCTTCCTCTAGATCTCCATTAAGGAATGCGGTCTTCACATCCATTTGATGTAACTCAAAATCAAAATGAGCTACCAATGCCATAATTATTCGGAGAGAGTCTTTCTTGGATACAGGAGAAAATGTCTCCGTGTAGTCGATTCCTTCCCTCTGAGTGAATCCTTTGGCAACGAGTCTTGCTTTATATCTCTCAATGTTGCCTTGTGAGTCTTTCTTTATTTTGAAGATCCATCTACATCCAATGGCTTTTACACCATCAGGCAACTCAACAAGATCCCAGACTCGATTAGATGCCATAGATTCCATCTCTTCTTTCATGGCATTGAACCACAAGTTTGATTCCTTAGAACTCATGGCTTGTGAAAACGTTTCAGGATCATTTTCGGCTCCAATGTTATAGTCAGATTCATGTAGATACACAACATAATCACTAGGAATTGCTGATTTCTTTATTCTAGTTGATCTTCTTAATGTTGTGTCAATGACCTCTTGAGGAGTATCTTGCACAACTGATTGTTGATGAACAACACGATCTTCTAGATTACCATCAGCTTGTGAAATCTCAATGACTGGTTGTTGGGCACTTAATTGAGTTTGAGGAGTGCTATAAATAACAACCAATCCCTCACTTGAAGTGGAAGCTGGAATAACTGAATGATCTTTCTCAGAAGAAGCCAAATACTGAGATTGATCACTCCCACTGATCAAGTCATTCTCAAGAAATTTTGCATTTCTTGATTCCACAATCCTAGTGCTGTGAGATGGACAATAAAATCTATAACCCTTGGACTTCTCAGCATATCCAATAAAGTATCCACTGATAGTCCTTGGGTCTAGTTTCTTTTCTTGTGGATTATAGACTCTTACTTCAGATGGGCATCCCCAAACACGTATATGTTGCAGACTCGGTTTCCAACCTTTAAATAACTCAAATGGCGTTTTGGAAACAGCCTTGGTTGGAACCCGATTCAATATATACGCAGCAGTTTTAAGAGCTTCAGTCCACAAGGATTTAGGTAACTTAGAGCTGACAATCATGCTCCTTACCATGTCCAATAATGTCCGGTTTCTCCTTTCAGCTACACCGTTTTGGTCAGGAGACCCTGGCATGGTGTATTGTGCAACAATTCCATTTTCTTCAAGAAACCGAGCAAACGGACCAGGTGCTTGTCCATTCTCAGTGTATCTACCATAATATTCTCCACCTCTATCTGACCTCACGATTTTAATTTGCTTGCCGCATTGTTTCTCTACTTCTGCCTTAAATACCTTAAAGGCATCTAATGCTTCGTTCTTATTATGAAGTAGGTAGAGATACATATATCGTGAATAGTCATCAATAAATGAGATGAAGTATCTCTGACCATACGAATCCATATCTGGGCTACAGATATCCGTATGTATGATCTCCAGTATTTCCGAACTTCTCTTGGCATTTTTCTTGGACTTGTTGGTTTGCTTTCCCTTTATGCAGTCCACACAAGTGTCAAAATCAGTAAAATCAAGAGTATCAAGTACTCCATCTTTTACTAATCTTTTAATTCTCTCAATGGAGATATGACCTAATCTCCGATGCCACAAAATAGAGGAATTCTCATTTATAACACATCTTTTCATACCAGTTTGGGCGTGCATCACATTATAGGTGGTATTATTTTTCAGATTGATTTGGAAAAGATTGTCTGACAATGTACCATTCCCAATAAGCTTAGATTTATAAAATAAATCAACAGAGCTTTTATTAAAATTAAAGGAATATCCTGCTGGTACAAGCCTTGACACTGAAATCAAATTTCTAGAGAAACTTGGAATATAAAATGTCTTTTCCAAATCCAAAACAAAACCAGAATGTAAAATAAGTCTGCACGTTCCAATTGCTTCCACATGTGAACCCATCTTGTTTCCTGAATAGATGCTTTGTTCACTTCCCAATGGTTTCCTTTGATTTAGAAAACCCTGCAAGGTATTTGAAACATGGATTGTAGAACCAGAATCAATCCACCATGTGTTATGACATATAACCAAATTGGATTCATGACATACGAATGAGGTTAGAGTACCTTTCTTGTCAAGCCAAGCTTTGAATTTGAGACAATCTTTCTTTATATGTCCTTTCTTCTTGCAAAAGAAGCACTTGGACTCCTTCTTGTCTTCTGTATGGATGGATACTTTACCCTTTCCTTTGCGTTTGGCTTTGGGAGCTTTAGTCTTTCTGTGAGTGACTAAATGTGCACTTTCTCCCATTTCTAAAATCAGCCTCCCTTCCTCTTGAACACACATGGTCAGAAGTTCATTAATTGACCATTTGTCCTTATGTGTATTGTAAGATATTTTGAAGGGACTATATTGCTGTGGGAGTGAGCTCAAAATAAAGTGCACCAAGAAAGATTCTGACATCTCAACCTCTAGGGATTTCAACTGAGCCGCAATGTCCCTCATCTTCATGATGTGCTCACGCACACCTCCAACCGAAGTGAGCTTCATTGATGATAATTTTGTCATTAGGGTGCTAGCCATTGCCTTATCTGAAGACTCAAATTGTGCATCAATAGCCTTCAAAGTTCCTTGACATTTTTGCACTCAGGAATTGAACCACGTATACTAGCAGAAATTTTAGTACGTATGAACATCATACTGAGGCGATTGGACCGTTCCCATCGTTCATACGCAGCAATCTCAGCCTGAGTGCTAGTAGATGTAACTAAATGTGGTTCATCCTTCCTGATAGCATAGTCAATATCCATGCACCCTAATTGAAGAAGAATTCTCTCCTTCCATAATTTATAATTATCACCACTTAAATCGGGAATGTCACATTTCATATCAGAAATATTAACAGGCAAAATAGCTGCATAAAAAATAAAATCATGTTCATGTAATTGAATTTGAGGCATATAACTTGATGTCATGTTTTACCAATGTAAACATGCAATAACATGAATCAATAACATACAATAACTACCTGTGGGCTAAGTTATTATACTCAAATAGACTCATTAGCTTAATGATGTGACTAACAAATTATATTCCTTTCTTAATTCCTGTGGGTAATTAAGAAAATAATTTGTTATCGCATCCTAATTAATTATATTAGTGCAACAAAAATTCCTGTGGGATAAGATTCATTACATTAATATAATTAGTCACAATTAATGTCATCTAACCTTATGTGATCTTTGCAACTCAATATATAATTTTGATTAATCAAAGATGCTGTGGCTACTCCTCAATTAATCAACATCATATTGATCACATGACATTATATGCATATAGATTAACCAATTTAGCATGATTATTAGGTAGTGATCTTAATCAACGTAACATTTCCAAATCAAGATCCGAGTTAGTCAAATTGGCCAGGCCAGTGAAAGAGAAGTGGGGGTCCCCCCGTTGCTTTCCTTAGGTCAGTCAACGGAACCAATTAAGTAACCACAATCTCTTTACCTTTCTAGACACCAACTGACCAATCAGACCTTGAAAGGATTTGCACTGTGATTTTTACACTACCACCAAATTCATATAGCAGAACAGAAGATAACATTTCAATATCTATTTAATGAATTTTAAAATTATCATCTTAAGAAAAAATTTTGTTAATTAAAACACGTCCGGCCGTAGCTCATTATTCCCTTGGGCCAGTCTATGCAAAACACCGTAGGCATAGAGACTCAGGAGGCGTATTTTAATACAAAAATTTAAACTCAAGAAACAAATGATAAAAATAAATCATGTTACATGATTTAATAAAACATTAAACAGATAATAAATGCATTTAAAATCCAACCAATC
Organism: Calamus simplicifolius; assembly: GCA_900491605.1. NCBI lineage: Eukaryota > Viridiplantae > Streptophyta > Magnoliopsida > Arecales > Arecaceae > Calamus > Calamus simplicifolius. The sequence goes on along the minus strand of UESW01005101.1, from coordinate 483,712 downwards.
CAGATTTTAAATCCCGTGAGAGAACGGAAAGACCATAAGCGAGAAAAACGAAAACCGAAAGTTTTCTCTCCCTTTTTTAATATTTCACCGATGTGGTTATTGAAGCCACGTTTCCGCTGCATTTCTCTTCTTTAGTTTTTCTTTTCTTTAATGCTACGTTTCTTTTCTTTTCTTTCTTTAATGCTATCTCTTTAATACCATAAAAAAGAAATCCGGGAAACCTTTAATGCTAGAAAGAAATCTTTAATAGAAAAGAAAGAAGCCACGTTTTGTTTCCGCAAAAAATCGAAATCTGAAATAGGTTTAATGGTTTCTGTCAATTCCGTGAACAAAGATAAGAACTGATCGAAACCAACCTGAGATCCGAAAAATTGAAAACGGAAAACATGCGGCATTAATTGCTTGAAAAGAGAAACTTGATAGAAATCTTCGCAAAATAAGGCAGAGGTTTTAACCTCGCTCTGATACCAAATGTTAGACTTAATTTGCTTAAACATAATTACCTCCAGCCATTATTATTTAATGGTGGTAAGGAATCCGATCTTCCTGGTTTTCCTTTGGACTACACGGGAGATCTTCTTTTCTTTAAGGATCTCGATTGATCTTCCCTTTCTCTTCTCGATGGATCGGTCTTCTAATCAACGAGCTCTCGCATTCAGATGGTGTATGCCTTCAGGATTGCTCTTGATCAGGGACTCAATTCCAATGCCTCCGCTTTTAGGTTTCTCTCTCGAGAATCTTAGGATCTCTCTCGAAAACCCTGTTCTAAAACCTTAGGATCTCTCGCGAGAACCATGTTCTAAAACCTTAGGATTTCTCTCGAGAACCATGTTGTAAAACCTTAGGATGGGTCCCCTTTTATACCCAATTCCTTCACCGCATGCCCCATCAAGCGAGCATTCAGGTATTAAGGGAGGGGGGCTGTTATCACTTTAATAAGAGAAACGTTTAGTCAATAAAATAGGACCATTAAGCAACGGGTTATTACATATTTGTCCTAGATGACGTGTGGCATGCAAATCGTTGGTATGAAGAAATAAGTCCAATGCTGGTAGATAGTAAATGTGGAAGTAGAATTGTTCTAACAACTCGGCATAAACATGTAGCATACATAGCAGTTGCAGGCCGTGTTCTCGAACTACAGCCTCTGCAAGAGGACGACTCATGGGTTCTCTTCTGTAACAAAGCATTCCAGAAATATCCAGACAAAAGCTGCCCTCCAGATCTTGAGTACTGGGCGAGAAAGATCTTGGAGAGGTGCCACGGCTTACCTCTTGCTATTGTGGCCGCAGGCAGTGCACTGTCATATCGAGAGAGAGAGAAGAATTGGAATGGAGCGAATTCTATGAGGGCTTCAATTGGGAAGACTCTGACATTCCGATGTCCGAAAGGGTGAAAAATATATTGCATCTCAGTTTCAAAGATCTCCCTTATCATCTACGAAGCTGCTTCTTATATTGTAGCATGTTTCCAGAGGATCATCTCATAAGGAGGAAGAAGCTAATCCGGTTATGGGTTGCAGAAGGTTTTGTTCAGAAAAGGAAAGGAATATCTGAAGAACAGGAGGCAGAGAAAAACCTCAATGAGCTTATTCATCGATGTATGCTTGTGGAAAGGAATGAATTTGGTAGAGCCAAGTTTTGTCGAATGCATGATCTTGTGAGAGAGCTAACTTTGACAATATCTAAACAAGAATACTTCGGCCTGGTTTATAATGATGATGAAGCCGAATTGATTGGCAAAGCTCGTCGCATATCAATTCAAAAGGGCATCAATGATTCACAATCACTGAGAGGTATTTCCAATGTTCGCTCTCTCTTCAGGTTTGACATGACTAGTTTCTCTGCAAAGTCATTGACTATAATGGTAAGTAGCTTTAGGCTTTTGAAGGTTTTGGATCTAGAAGGTGCTCCCATTGAGGCTGTTCCAGACGAGGTGACCATTTTATTCAACTTGCATTACCTGGGTTTGAGGAGAACCTTGGTGAAGAAGCTTCCTAGATCCTTGGGAAGGCTGCCAAAGCTACAAACCTTAGATCTATATAGCAGTAATGTTGAGGAGCTGCCCGATGGGATTATCCAACTCAGGAATCTGCGGCATTTGTTTGCGGAAAGTAGATATCTAGGAATTCCTGAGCTGGGCAGTCATCCTTGTGTTAAAGCACCCAAAGGGATATGGAATTTGAAGAACTTGCAGAGTCTGCAATCAGTTGAAGCAGATGAAGACATGGTCCGACACATTGGCAATCTCACACAATTGAGAACCTTGATAATAAGCACAGTAAGAGGCAAGCATTCAGTGGAGCTCTGTTCCTCCATATCAAAGATGAGCCACCTAGTCACCCTGGACATTATGGCTAGCGACAAAGGAGAGTCACTGCGGTTGGAAAATCTAAAGCCACCACTGTTCCTTGCTGGTTGGGATCTCTAACGGGCCTTCGGCGGTTGGGATTGTTTTGTTCTAGCTTGAGAGAAGACCCACTGCCTTTGCTGCGTGCGCTGCCGAATTTGGCTGTACTATGGATAAAGGAGGCGTATGAGGGGCAGGAGATGTGCTTCCATGCAGGCGACTTTCCTAAACTCAAGACCCTCATCTTGGATGGTTGGAACCAGCTCGATTCGATAATCATGGAGGAATGAAGCTGCTACCTCAGGGCATTGAACATCTAAACAAGCCTCCAAGCCTTGTCCTTGGTGAAGATGCCAGAGGAGTTCATAGAGAGAATAAGTGGAGGAAATGGGAACGTGGAGGAGCGACAGAAGGTTCAACACATCCCCCTAATTAGGCGTGCATGGTGGAATGGAGACGAGTGGAGAGGAGAAACTCTATCCTGAAGCACTCTTTCTGAAAGGTTAGTATTTTATTCAGCTCTTATTTTCCTCTCTTAAGTCATGCCTTTCACTCGAGCATTTTATTTTTCTATTTTTCATGTCGCAATTCCATCAAAATTGTTATCTTTCTCTACATCAGTTGTCAAGGCCCTGTTGCTCCAGTAGTTCATATTGAAGCCCTGTTTTGAGTACAAAGATGATCATGCACGATAATCTAAAAATTCTATTTCTCTTTCTTTTTAATGGAAATAATCTAAAGATTCTATTTCATCTTCAAAACATGAGTGGTTAGTTGGCCATGGATCTTAATTTGATGACAACAATTATTGTTCTAAAGCATGAGGTTGTATATGAGGAAATACTCTCACTATATGAAGCCAATCACGAGGTGTTCATAAGCATATTTATTTTTTTTTGGGACAAAACTATAGTATTAATCCTTAGGCTTAGAGAGAGCTGTATCACTTTAATCTTTGAACTTAAAAAGTTGCAAATGTAATCCTAAACTTTTTTTTTTTTTTTTTACACTTTGATCATTAAACAAGAAAAATACTATTTGATTTTATTTCGCATGGCAGCATACATGGTATTCAAATGACAAAATCAAATTTAAAACTTATGGTCAATCCGTTAGTTAATAAACTTAATATTTAATGATTTTTTTAAAAAAATAAAACTTTATTTTTTTTCCTTCCTCCCGTGGCCTCCTCCAACGCCGACCAGTGCGCCCCTCTTCCCAGCTAAGATGGCACATGAGCGAGCTCCATGAAAAAGGACTGTCTTTAGTTTGAAGTGGGGCTAAGATTGAAGAGCATGTGGACTGCCAGTTTACTAGATGCCAAAACTTATTATGCCCTCACAAGGTAGCTTATTATGCCCTCACAACGCACTAAGTGCAGTGACAAGGACCTTGCCGCTTCAAGTGTCCTCAGCGGTAGACTTTTAACATGATGATTATTTCCTTACCGCTCATGACTTCTGAACATTACCAAGGTTAAGAATGTGATGGAGAGGGGCTGAGCGATTTGATGTTTTACTGTCCCAATTTTCTTATATATGACAAACTTCCTTGATTAGAAAAGTCACAAAATATGAAGCAAAAATTCATAATTTTGCTAAAACTTAGTTGCCAAGTCTCAAATTCTTTGTTTATTCTTTGCTAGATTTAAACTAAGGTTGATGCATCTCTTGGCAATTACCATGCCATCTTGAGGAGTTCACCGATCAAGCTAATTCACTCATCATTGCAAAGGGACACTACAAGAAAGTATGGTATTTGTGGCGAACCTATTATGGCGAAATATTTTCGTCGTTATAGGTTTATTTATAACGGCGAAATAAAAATCATATTCGTTGTAACACTTATTTATTACGGCGAAATATTATTTCGCCGTAATAAAATAAACTTCTTACGATGAAATTTATAATTCGTCGTAATAGCTCCAGGTTAAATTTTATGATTTTCATTTTTTTTATTTTCCTTTCATTTTATTACGGTGAAATAATTTTTTGCCGTAATAAAAGCCTTATTACGATGAATTTTATAATTCATCGTAATAGCTCCAGGTTAAATTTTAAGATTTTAATTTTTTTTTATTTTTCTTTCTATTTATTATGGCAAAATATTATTTCGCCGTAATAAGAAGTCTTATTACGATGAATTATAAATATCATTGTAATAGCTCCAGGTTAAAATTTAAGATTTTAATTTTTTTTATTTTCCTTTATATTTATTATGGTGAAATATTATTTCACCGTAATAAGAAGTCTTATTACGACGAATTATAAATGTCGTCGTAATAGCTCCAGGTTAAATTTTAAATTTTAAATTTTTTTATTTTTATTACTATTTATTACGGCGAAATAAGTTTTCTCCGTAATAAAAAGCCTTATTACGACGAATTATAAAATTCATCGTAATAGCTCCAGGTTAAATTTTAAGATTTTAATTTTTTTATTTTTCTTCCTATTTATACGAAATAAGAAGTCTTATTACGACGAATTATAAATATCATCGTAATAGCTTCAGGTTAAATTTTAAGTTTTTAATTTTTTTATTTTCTTACTATTTATTACGACGAAATAATTTTTTGCCGTAATAAAAGCCTTATTACTATGAATTATAAAATTCATCGTAATAGCTCCAGGTTAAATTTTAAGATTTTAATTTTTTTATTTTTCTTCCTATTTATTACGGTGAAATATTATTTCACCGTAATAAGAAGTCTTATTACGACGAATTATAAATATCGTCGTAATAGCTTCAGGTTAAATTTTAAGTTTTTAATTTTTTTATTTTTCTTACTATTTATTACGGTGAAATAAGTTTTCGCCGTAATAAAAAGCCTTATTACGATGAATTATAAAATTCATCGTAATAGCTCCAGGTTAAATTTTAAGATTTTAATTTTTTTTATTTTTCTTCCTATTTATTACGGTGAAATATTATTTCGTCGTAATAAGAAGTCTTATTACGACAAATTATAAATATCGTCGTAATAGTTTCAGGTTAAATTTTAAGTTTTTAATTTTTTTATTTTTCTTACTATTTATTACGGCGAAATAGGTCACCCATGTTGCCCAGACGTAGTAGCCCAAGAGGGGGGTGAATTGGGTATTTAAAAATTAATTCAATGGATGATATTGACTAACGCAGATATGTGCTTAATCAAAATTTAATTCGCAGCGGTGTAGTGGAGTGCACAGAATAGAAAATACACAGATCAATCAAACACAAACACAGCAAGGTTTATAGTGGTTCGGTGCCAAACTCGGCTCCTACATCCACTCCCCAAAAACCTTTGGGAATTTCACTAATCGTATCACAACGATTACAACCCCTAGCCTTCCCCGGCTAGTCCTCTTATTTTCACGGCACAAGGCAGCCAAATCCCCTAGCCTTCCCGGCTAGTCCTCTTGTTTAACTGGTACAAGGAAACCAATCCCCTAGCCTTCCCGGCTAGTCCTCTTGTTTAATGGCACAAGGAAGCCAATCAAGAAACTAGGGTTATCTCTAACCCTAATACAAGATTTATCAAAAATAGACAGCTCCTGATTTGAGCAAATATTCAAAGATAAACTTTACAACTTTTTGAAGCAATACTTCAGCAGCAAATGTAGAATGTCGACGCAGCTGAGATTTGAACTTGCTTCACCGGATCTGGACGACTTGAGCAAGGGTTGGAGGATGCAACTTCGCAGCACAATATCTTGCTCTTCAAGGATCCGAAAAATATCTTGCAATAAGCACTCTCTTTTGATTTCTTTCTTTTCTCTCTTTTGTGTTTTTGATATGTCAAAAGATGTAGAAATTTCGTCAAGGATTTTCTTCTGAACATCTCTATTTAAACCAATCAAAAAACTATCCGTTAGATTCATTGATAAAATAGAGGAAAGGAAAAACGGGAAGAAATAAAACCGTTTGAAATATTTTCCCAAATGATGAAAGCATTAAACCCATTGCTAATGAAGGATTCCTGTCCATAACAAAAAGAAAATGGTCAGCATTCATCAAAGTAGTAATGAGAGAGAGAGAGAGCATTAAATGAGAGAGAGAGGAGAAAGCTGAAATAAATTTCAGCAACTCCCAAAAGAGAAACGTGCGGCCATAATGGGAAAAGGAGGAAGCAATAAGCTAGCTTTTCTCCCAAGCTAGCTAGCTTGTTTCCAAAAACCCACGGAAAGAAGAAATTGGCCAAAACCATGGAGGGAAAGAGTAGCTAGCTAGCAAGCTAGCTCATTCCAAAGTCCACACGGCTGAGAAGAAACCAGGAGAAAAATAGTTAGCTTGTGAGCCATGGTTTCATGCTATAAAGAAAAGATAGTTAGCTATGGAGCTAACTAAGGCACAAACTAGTTAGCTCTTGAGCTAACTAGCCATGTAAGAAAGCATCCAACGGTTTCATAACCAGAGAAAGATTTAAAACGAGTTAGCTTATAAGTTAGCTAACAAAAGGTGTATGAGGCCATGTAAAAAGATAGTTAGCTTGTGAGCTAACTCAATCAAGCATTCATGCGGCTAGGATGAAAAGCACTTTAAAATAGTTAACTCATAAGTTAGCTAAGCCTATTCATGTCAAGAAATAGCTAACTCCCAAGCCATGAAAGCAATAAAGATAGTTAGCTTATAAGCTAACTCCCAAAGGGAATCATGAAAAGATGGTTAGCTTGTAAGCTAGCTTTCTCAAAAAATGCTACGGGAGATGGTTTCATGAAAAAGCATTCTTGACAACTAGCTAACTCATAAGTTAGCTATCCATAAAGGTGTGAGGCCATGACAAAAAGATAGTTAGCTTGTGAGCTAACTCTATTTTAAATTCATGCGGCTGATTTAAAATTCAGTGGAGGGAAGTTAGCTTATGAGCTAACTAAGTTAAAGGTTTATTCTATCATGCATAAAGGTAGTTGACTTGTGAGCTAACTAGGACATGAAAAAGCTAATAACAAGCTAGCTAAGAAGAGAGGTTTTCATGTTACGTACCTTGGAATGAAGGAAGGAAGTTAGCTTGCAAGCTAACTCCTACAAAGCATCAAACGGCCAAGCATGAAGGCATGAACAAACAAGTTAGCTTGTGAGCTAACCTCAAGGGAAAAGTGACCAGCCATGCAAGGAGAAAGAGTTAGCTTCCCAGCTAACTTATAAAACAAAACTCACGGCCAGCAAGAAGAGAGTTAGCTTCCAAACAGTTTGCATGGAGGGGAGGTTAGCTTCCCAGCTAGCTTGTTTCCCAATCCATTCGGCCAGCATGAAGGTAGCTCCTAAGTGGCTAGCAAGGAAGGGAAGTTAGCTTCCCAGCTAACTCATTTCCCAACCAATTCGGCCAGCACAAGGAGAATACTAAAATAGCTAACTAGCATGGAATGGAAGCTAGCTAGCAAAGCCATGCAATAAATTCAATAGATAGGCAAGTGAATTTTTATATTCTTCACAAGATAAATAAACTTCATTGCATCATATGAAAAATTCTTGACAATTGTAAACATGAAGATACATGAAGATACTTGCAATATCATGGATTATCATAATTTATTTAGGCTTTATATGTTTTGTAATCATCAAAATCAATTCAAGGGTCAACAATCTCCCCCTTTTTGATGATGACAAAAACTTACAAAACATTAAGCATAAATCATTCAGCATATATAATCAGCATTCAAAATATAATCTCCCCCTAAATATTAATCTCCCTAAATATATTAATCTCCCCCTGAATATATGAAGTGATTCTTCTCCCCTAATTTTAATTTATGCATTATTCTTCTCCCCCTTTTTGTCATTGATCAAAAAGAAGTTGCAGAATATGCAATAATTCAACAATTTATAATAGCACAATTATGAAGAAAAGATACAATATATCAAGCAGAAATTATAATTCAGTCATTTATAGAAAACATATTACAATACAAGGTTCATATGATAGAGATTACAAACATGACATCAACCATAGATTAAACATTCATAGAAACATATTACATGACATGAAATATAGATTAAACATAGAATCATCAATCATCATCATCAGAAGATATGACTTTAGGTTGCTTGGAAGAGCCTTCAGGTCGAGTGGATGATCCGGGTACATCATTAGGTTGAGTAGGCGGCGTCCAAAGATGAGAATGAGAGAATGAAGCTCCAGGGGCAGAAGCAGCAGCAAGACCAATCTGAATTTCCAGCAAATTGCTCATCTTCACGGTGGATGCATTCAGGTGGTCAAGAGCATTCGCGGCATCCTTCGTTGTGCTGTCATTGGTCCTCATCTGGTGTGTTACCCATTCAGCCTTGGTTACAACATCTTCAAACTGGGATTTCAATTGCTCAACGTCTTTCTTAATACAATCCACTGAAGTGTCGTTGTGAAAGAACACACGACTGTTGAGCACACAAACATCATGCACAAGTTGCTTCATAGTAGTTGTCATATGATTAAGAGTTTCAAACATAGAAGAAATATGGGGTACCAAGGTGAGGTCATTGTTGATGGAAGAGTTACTATCACTGGTACTCCTATTTGAAAGTGCAATGGAAAGATCATGAACAATTTGTTTGATTTGATCTTGACTAATCAAAACAGTAGGAAGGGGTGAGTTTTGATTTTGATTGGTATAATGAGTGAAAGATTCTGGAATGTCCGGATGATCATTAAGAAACGGGTTTGACTCATTCATAGCAGCTAAAAATTGATTAGGTTGATTGAAGTCGTAATTAAAGAAATTTGGAGGAGAACAAACTGGTGGAGGAGGATCGGATGGAATTAAGTAATCAATACATTTCAATCAAGATGTCCAATCACAAACAAGTGTCACAAACATGATTACTTAATTAATTAGATGGATCAATCATTCCAAGTTCCATTCTTATTTCATAAAATTTTGATTCATCTAAAGGTTTAGTAAATATATCTGCGAGTTGTTTTTCAGTGTTTACAAATTCCAATACAATGTTGCCATCATTAACATGATCTCTAATAAAATGATGTCGGATTTCTATATGTTTTGTTCTAGAGTGTTGAATAGGATTTTTAGTTAGACAAATTGCACTAGTGTTGTCACATTTTATTGGTATTCCCTTTTGTTTGATACCATAATCCTCTAGTTGCTGCTTAATCCACAAATTTGAGCACAGCAACTTCCAGCTGCAATGTATTCGGCCTCGGCCGTAGACAATGCTACTGAAGTTTGCTTCTTGCTAAACCATGAGATTAAGTTAACACCTAGGAATTGGCAAGTTCCACTAGTTGATTTTCTGTCTAGTTTACATCCAGCAAAGTCTGAATTGGTGTATCCTATTAAGTCAATGCTAGATTGTCTGTCATACCAAAGTCCTAAGTTTTTAGTTCCATTTAAATATTTAAATATTCTTTTAACAGCAAGCAAGTGTGATTCTTTAGGATTAGCTTGATATCTGGCACACATGCAAACACTAAACAGGATATCAGGTCTACTGGCAGTTAAGTATAACAAAGATCCTATCATTCCTCTATAAAGTTTTAGATCTACAGATTTTTCAGAATTACAAGCATCAATTCTACAAGATGAGCTCATAGGGGTACCGATACTTTTAGATGTCTCCATGCCAAACTTTTTGATCATCTCCTTGATGTACTTGGATTGGCTTATGAAGATCTCGTCATTATTTTGCTTGATTTGGAGTCCGAGAAAATAATTTAGTTCTCCCATCATACTCATCTCGAATTCTCCCTGCATAAGCTCAGCAAAATCTTTGCATAACGAGTCATTAGTGGCACCAAATATGATATCATCTACATAGATTTGAATAATTAAAATATCATCATTTTGTCTTTTAATAAATAAGGTTGTATCGACATTTCCTCGAATAAATTTATTACTAATCAATAACTTGCTTAATCTTTCATACCAAGCCCGGAGAGCTTGCTTCAAACCATACAAAGCTTTGTTTAATTTAAATACGTGGTTTGGAAACAAGTGATTTTCAAAACCGGGTGGTTGTTCCACAAATACTTGTTCAGCAATATATCCATTTAAGAAAGCGCTTTTAACATCCATTTGATATAATTTAAAATTCATAAAGCAAGCAACAGCAAGAAGTAATCTGATAGCTTCTAATCTAGCAACAGGGGCATATGTTTCATCAAAATCAATTCCTTCTTCTTGATTATAACCCTTAGCTACTAGTCTTGCTTTATTTCTTATTATGTTACCATGTTCATCTACTTATTTCTGAAAACCCATTTTGTTCCAATAATTTGATAATCATTAGGTCTTTCAATAAGTGTCCAAACATTATTTCTTTCAAATTGATTAAGTTCTTCATGCATTGCATTTAACCAATCAATATCATTCTTAGCTTCATCATAACATTTAGGTTCAATTTTAGAAACAAATGCTAAGTTATTATATGTATCTCTAAATGTCGATCTTGTCCTAATTCCATGAGATATTTCACCAATAATTTGATCTTTAGGGTGACTGTGAACATACCTCCATCCTCTTTCTAAGTCATCATTACCTTGTGAGGCTTCAGGTGGATTAGGATTGCTTTCTTCATTTACCTCTTGTGTATCTGATTCATCTTTGTCCTTCAAGGTGATGTCTTTGAGTTGATCTTCAATTTCATCTGCATCAACTATACCTTTTCTCTTCCTTAAGGGAAGATCATTAGTTTCATCAAATATCACATGAATAGATTCTTCAACTACCAATGTCTTTTTGTTAAAAACTCTAAAAGCTCTACTATGCAATGAATAACCAAGAAAAATTCCTTCGTCAGATTTCGCATCAAATTTATCAAGGTTTATTTTTCCGTTATTCAAAACAAAGCAGCGACATCCAAAGACATGAAAATAACCGATATTAGGTTTTCTACCTTTCCAAAGTTCATAAGGAGTCTTTTTCAAAATAGGTCTAATTAATGCACGATTTAAAACATAACATGCAGTGTTAATTGCTTCAGCCCAAAAATATTTTGGGAGATTGCTTTCACACAACATGGTACGAGCCATTTCTTCTAAAGTTCTGTTTTTCTTTCTACTACTCCATTTTGTTGAGGTGTTCTGGGTGCAGAAAAATTATGTTCAATTCCATTTTCATTACAAAAATTTTCAAAATATTGATTTTCAAATTCTTTTCCATGATCACTTCGTATCGATAAAACAGAAGAATTCTTTTCATTTGTAATTCTTTTAAATAATTTTTGAAATGATGGAAATGCTTCATCTTTACTGGCTAAGAATAAAACCCATGTAAAACGAGAGAAATCATCAATTATGACAAAACCATATCTTTTTCCTCCTAGACTAGTTGTTCTTGTAGGACCGAATAAATCCATGTGCAAGAGTTCTAAAGGTCTAGTGGTTGAAATCACATTTTTCGATTTAAAAGATACTCGAGTTTGTTTTCCAAATTGACAAGCATCACAGATTTTATCTTTTTCAAAAGAGAGTTTTGGCAAACCATTTACTAAATCCTTTTTGATTAGTTTAGATAAGATCCATGCTTGCATGAGCTAGCCTACGATGCCATAACCAACTATTATCAGTTTTATTATTCATAGCAACTAGGCAATCAACATTTCTATCATTCAAATCATTTAAATCAACAATGTAGATATTACCATGCCTATGACCAATAAATTTCATATTATCATTGTAGGATTTTTAACAATGCATAAAGATGATTCAAATGTAACTTTAAATCCTTTATCACATAATTGACTGATACTTAGTAAATTATGCTTTAAACCATTCACAAGTAAGACATTGTCAATAAAAGTATGAGGTGTGATACCTATTTTTCCAATGCCAATAATTTTTCCTTGGCCATTATCACCAAAAGTAACAACACCTCCATCTTTTGCCTCTAAAGTGATGAATTGAGACTCATCACCCGTCATGTGTCTTGAACACCCGCTATCCAAGTACCATTGTCTTTTAGTTGCTCGGGTTGCAAGACACACCTGCATACACAATTTTAAGTTTTGCTCTTAGGTACCCAAGCTTTCTTGGGTCCTTTCGGGTTAGTTAAAATAGTTCCTTTTGGAACCCATATTTGTTTAACTTTGTGTGTGTGACAAGTATATGCTTTGTGTCCAAATTTACCACATTTAAAGCAAGTAATTCTAGTTGAATCATCAGCATGCACATAAATATTTTTCAAAAATTTTTGTCTTATAGTAGGATTGTATCCAAGACCAGCTCTATTGTAAACAGCCCTTTGACTATTTAATATCATTTCTAACTTTTCTGAACTCAAAGTAAATTTATCAATAATAGGTTTTAATTTTTACTTCATCTTTCAAATCTTGGTTTTCCTTTAGTAAAGAATCATTGTTATTTGAAATTCTTTCTTTTTCAAGAGTAAGTTCCTTAATTTCATTTCTCAAGTCTTTATTCTTTGAACTTAATTTAGCAAAATCATCTACAAGTTCATAAAAAGCACCATGCAATTCATCAAAAGTAAAGTCATCTAGAAAACTAGGACTTACCTCATTTTCATCAGCCATGAAGCATACATTTGCAACTTCAGTCTTTTCTTCTTCTTCCGAACTTGTTGCTTCACTGTCACTCCATGTAGCCAACATAGCCTTCTTTTTTACTTTCTTAAAACCTTTCTTCAACAGTGGACATTCTGGTTTGATATGTCCAGGTTTCTTGCATTCATAGCATATAAGAGGTTCACTCTTTTCTTTATCCTTGCTATGATCACCTTTAGTAAATATTTTTCTTTTTCCAAATCTTTTTCTTTTCATAAATTTCTTGAACTTTCTAGAGATGAGAGCCATATCATCATCTTTTTCACTTTCACTAGTTTCATCTTCACTTTCCTCACTTTGAACATTACCTTTTAATGCCATGGTCCTTCTCTTCTTTGAATCGTCTTCATCAATGTGTTGACGTTGTTGTAGTTCATGAGTCATCAAAGATCCGACCAATTCTTCAAGTGATAGATTGTTGAGGTCTTTAGCTTCTTGTATAGCTGTCACCTTTGCTTCCCATGATCTAGGCAAAGATCTCAAAATTTTTCTCACAAGATCACTGTTAGCATAAGACTTACCCAAACTTTTTAAACCATTAATAATGTCGGTAAATCTAGTGAACATATCAGTGATATTTTCAGATGAATCCATTTTAAATAGTTCATACTTATGAACAAGCATATTAATTTTGGATTCCTTGACTTGGTTAGTACCCTCATGGGTAACTTCAAGTCTATTCCAAATCTCTTTAGCAGACATGCATGTAGATATACGATTAAACTCATTTGCATCAAGAGAACAATAAAGAACATTCATTGCTTTTGCATTTAATTGAGCTAATTTCTTATCTAGCTCATCCCATTCAGATTCAGGCTTTGCAATATCAATATTATCAATCTTAACAGTGGGTGTGTGAGGTCCATTAATTATGATTCCCCATAAATCATAATCAAGTGCTTGAATGAATATTTTCATTCGTGCTTTCCAATAAGTGTAATTTGTTCCATTGAACAAAGGTGGTCTATTAGTTGACTGTCCTTCGGTCAACATAGATCCCATTTGGATTACTACTGATCTTTAGCTCCAAGCTTATCAAAGCTATAGGAATCAAGAGCACGCTGCTCTGATACCACTTGTTGCCCAGACGTAGTAGCCCAAGAGGGGGGTGAATTGGGTATTTTAAAATTAATTCAATGGATGATATTGACTAACGCAGATATGTGCTTAATCAAAAGTTAATTTGCAGCGGTGTAGTGGAGTGCACAAAATAGAAAATACACAGATCAATCAAACACAAACACAGCAGGGTTTATAGTGGTTCGGTGCCAAACTCGGCTCCTACATCCACTCCCCAAAAACCCTTGGGAATTTCACTAATCGTATCACAACGATTACAACCCCTAGCCTTCCCCGGCTAGTCCTCTTGTTTTCACGGCACAAGGCAGCCAAATCCCCTAGCCTTCCCGGCTAGTCCTCTTGTTTTACTGGCACAAGGAAGCCAATCCCCTAGCCTTCCCGGCTAGTCCTCTTGTTTTAATGGTACAAGGAAACCAATCAAGAAACTAGGGTTATCTCTAACCCTAATACAAGATTTATCAAAGAATAACAGATAGCTCCAAATATGAGCAGATATTCAAATAAGAACTTTACAATTTTTAGAAGCAATAACCAGCAGCAAATGTAGAATGTCGACGCAGCTGAGATTTGAATCTTGCTTCAAAGGCTTGGACGATTTTTGAGCAAGTGTTGAAGGATGAAACTTCGCAGCACAAAGACTTGCTTCTCAAGATCCGAAAGTTGTAAGCAATAAACACTCTCTTTTGATTTCTTTCTTTTCTCTCTTTTGTATTCTTGATGTGTCAAAAAATGTAAGAGATTCGTCAAGGTTTTCTTCTGAACATCTCTATTTAAACCAATCAAAAAACTATCCGTTAGATTCATTGGTAAATAGAAGAAAAGAAAAACGGGAAGAAATAAAACCGTTTGAAATATTTTCCCAAATGATGAAAGCATTAAACCCATTGCTAGTGAGGGATTCCTGTCCATAATCAAAAGGAAACGGTCAGCATTCATCAAAATAGAAATGAGAGAGAGAAAGAGCATTAAATGAGAGAGAGAGAGAGAGAGCATTTAAAACAAGGTTGGCTGAAATAAATTTTCAGCAACTCCCTTCAAGAAAACGTGCGGCCCATGGAGGAAAAGAGGGAAGAGCAAATGCTAAAGCTAGCTAACCAAGCTAGCTAACTCCCAAAGCTAGCACCAAGAGCCACGGCAAGAAATCAGCAGAGAGGAGAATAAAAATAGCTAACTATATGGTTAGCTCTTTTTCAACATCCCACGGCTAGCAACAAAGAGCAAGAAAAGAAGTTAGCTAAGTGCCATGGTTTCATGCTATAAAGGAAAAGTAGTTAGCTATGGAGCTAACTAAGGCACAAACTAGTTAGCTCTTTAGCTAACTAGCCATATAAGAAAAAATCCAACGGCTTCATGAACAGAGATAGATTTAAAAATAGTTAGCTTATAAGTTAGCTATAAAAAGGTGTATGAGGCCATGTAAAAAGATAGTTAGCTATATAGCTAACTCAATTCAAAAATTTCATGCGGCTAGGATGAAAACATTTCAAAAATAGTTAGCTCATAAGTTAGCTATAAAAAGGCAAACCTATTCATGACAAAAAAAGCTAACTCCCAAGCCATGAAAACAATAAAGATAGTTAGCTTATAAGCTAACTCCCAAAGGGAATCATGAAAAGATGGTTAGCTTGTAAGCTAGCTTTCTCAATAAAAGCTACGGGAGATGGTTTCATGAAAAGGAATTCTTATCATCCAGCTAACTCATAAGTTAGCTATCCATAAAGGTGTGAAGCCATGATAAAAAGATAGTTAGCTTGTGAGCTAACTCTATTTTGAATTCATGCGGCTGATTTGAGAAAGGGAGGAAAGAAGTTAACTAACCAGCTAGCTATTTTAAAAGGTATTCTATCATGCAAAAAGCTAGTTAGCTTGTTAGTTAGCTAGATGTAAAGTTAACTCAATTCATGACAAAGGTAGCTAACTAGATAGCTAACTCCAAGGATGCTTTTCATGAAACGTAGCAAGGAGAAAAGCTTGGACAAGTTAGCTACCTAGCTAACTCTTTTTATCATGCTCACTGCCAAGGGAAAAACGCCCAAAACAAGTTAGCTACCTAGCTAACTGGATGAAAGGATAGCTAACACATAGCTAGCTATACCAAGGAGTTTTCATGCTACGTAAGATGGAATGGATGAAACAAGTTAGCTTGCAAGCTACCTCCTTCAACAAAGCATTCGGCCAAGTGGAAAAATGTGAGGAAACAAGCTAGCTTCCCAAAGAAGAGAAACCGGCCAGCAAGAAGGGAAGTTAGCTTCCTAGCTAACTTATTCCAAGAAGTGTTCGGCCAAGTGGAAAAAATCAGCAATAGATAGCTAGCTTGCAAAGGAAAACAGCTAACTGATGGAAGGAACAAGCTAGCTTCTAAGACAACTCTATTTATGCATGGTTCGGCTAGGCACATTGTGAGTGGGAAATAAATTAGCTAGCAAGTGGGGAAAGCTAGCTAAGAGGAGAAATAAGGTAACTCACATATTCATGCAATAATTCTAAGCAATTAAAGAGTCAATTAAATGTTTTGTAATCATCAAAATCAATTTAAGGGTCAACAATCTCAACAATCTCCCCCTTTTTGATGATGACAAAAACATACAAAATTATTAAGCATAAATCATTCAGCATACATAATCAGCATTCAAAATATAATCTCCCCCTAAATATATTAATCTCCCTTGAATATATGAAGTGATTCTTCTCCCCTAAATTTTAATTTATGCATTATTCTTCTCCCCCTTTTTGTCATTGATCAAAAAGACGAATTTTCAGAATATGCAATAATTCAACACAATTTATGAAGAGAAGATGCAATATATTAATTCAAGCATAGTTCATAATTCAGTCATTCATAGAAAACATATTACAATATATCAAGCAGAAATCATAATTCAGTCATTCATAGAAAACATATTACATGACATGAAACATAGATCAAACATAGAATACAATCATCATTCATCATCAGAAGATATGACTTTAGGTTGCTTGGAAGAGCCTTCAGGTCGAGTGGATGATCCGGGTACGTCATTAGGTTGAGAAGGCGGCGTCCAAAGATGAGAATGAGAGAATGAAGCTCCAGGGGCAGAAGCAGCAGCAAGACCAATCTGAATTTCCAGCAAATTGCTCATCTTCACGGTGGATGCATTCAGGTGGTCAAGAGCATTCGCGGCATCCTTCGTTGTGCTGTCATTGGTCCTCATCTGGTGTGTTACCCATTCAGCCTTGGTTACAACATCTTCAAACTGGGATTTCAATTGCTCAACGTCTTTCTTAATACAATCCACTGAAGTGTCGTTGTGAAAGAACACACGACTGTTGAGCACACTAACATCATGCACAAGTTGCTTCACAATAGTTGACATATGATTAAGAGTTTCAAACACAGAAGAAATATGGGGTACCAAGGAGAGGTCATTGTTGACGGAAGAGTTACTATCACTGGTACTCCTATTTGAAAGTGCAATGGAAAGATCATGAACAATTTGTTTGATTTGATCTTGACTAATCAAAACAGTAGGAAGGGGTGAATTTTGATTTTGATTGGTATAATGAGTGGAAGATTCTGGAATGTCCGGATGATCATTAAGAAACGGGTTTGACTCATTCATAGCAGCTAAAAATTGATTAGGTTGATTGAAGTCGTAATTAAAGAAATTTGGAGGAGAACAAACTGGTGGAGGAGGATCGGATGGAATTAAGTTTGTAGGTTGAGAGATAGTTTTATCAGCAGTTCTGGTTCTAATCTTGGTCCAAATGCCATTACGTTTGGCATAGTCCATACGGTGTAGGGAGTGTGCATTAAAAATGTCAGTGTGACGCAATGATGCACTAGTTTCTCCTTTGAGTTTCACATTGTGAAATTCAAATACGTAAGTGAGAAACATCCCGTATGGCAAGGCGGCTTTGGATCTACCTACAGCTTCTTTCATTATAACCATCATTAATTCTGGAAAATCTAAAGGAGTTCCTTCTAATATGTCAAACATTAGTCCTATGTCCCTATCAGTTATGGCATTAAATGAACCGGCACGAGGTGCAAATATCTTTGCAATAATACTGTGTAGCAATCTATTCTCAACATTCAACATGTTAGCATCAAGATTGTCTACATGAGCATTATCATCCTCTAAGCCCAAAATAGAAGCAATTTTAAAGTTTCGATCGCTAGGAAAATATGTCAAGATACCATCGGATGGAATACCTAGGGCTGACCCTAGCACATCACTATCAAAATTAATTTTAACATTTTTAACAAGTGAAGAAATAGTTCCATCACCAAAACTAATATTTTCATAAAATTCATAAACAAGAGTAGGATAAATAGGTTTCCTAGTAGATAATAGGTCAGTCCAACCTTGAGAAGCTAGGAGATTTCCTATTTTAAATCCCTCTTTTTCTAAGAAACTGAAATCTACTAACCTTCCATTGGAAATAGATCGAGTGGTTAAAGAAGGAAATATAGATCTTGAGGAGGAAGAAGAATTTTTCCGAGGAAGATCCGTTGTGTCTTCTCTTGAGTGAGAACCCTTCTTCTTTGGAGCCATCCTTTTCCTCTACAAGATGGAAGAAGCTTGATGAAAAATAGAGTAAGAAGGAGACGTTTTTGGAATGAGGCGAGTGGAATGAGAAAATTTTCTTGGTGGAGACGTGTGAGTCAAGAATTTGGCCCTTATATAGGGAGGATTCAAAAGAGCTAGCTTGTCAGGTGCCTGGATGGTTACCTGGTTAGTTAGCTTTCTTGAATAGTCCCATGATAAAGGTCAAAAGGATAGGTGGCGTGGAATAAAGTGGACAAGCTTTCATGAAAAAGGAATGTGGGTAGTTAACTACCTAGCTAACTTACTCACTAGAAGACAAAAACATTAAGGTCATTCTAAGGAATTTTCATGAAAGATTTAATTGATTTAGATGGAATTAGATAATCAATACATTTCAATCAAGATGTCCAATCACAAACAAGTGTCACAAACATGATTACTTAATTAATTAGATGGATCAATCATTCCAAGTTCCATTCTTATTTCATAAAATTTTGATTCATCTAAAGGTTTAGTAAATATATCTGCGAGTTGTTTTTCAGTGTTTACAAATTCCAATACAATGTTGCCATCATTAACATGATCTCTAATAAAATGATGTCGGATTTCTATATGTTTTGTTCTAGAGTGTTGAATAGGATTTTTAGTTAGACAAATTGCACTAGTGTTGTCACATTTTATTGGTATTCCCTTTTGTTTGATACCATAATCCTCTAGTTGCTGCTTAATCCACAAAATTTGAGCACAGCAACTTCCAGCTGCAATGTATTCGGCCTCGGCCGTAGACAATGCTACTGAAGTTTGCTTCTTGCTAAACCATGAGATTAAGTTAACACCTAGGAATTGGCAAGTTCCACTAGTTGATTTTCTGTCTAGTTTACATCCAGCAAAGTCTGAATCGGTGTATCCTATTAAGTCAATGCTAGATTGTCTGTCATACCAAAGTCCTAAGTTTTTAGTTCCATTTAAATATTTAAATATTCTTTTAACAGCAAGCAAGTGTGATTCTTTAGGATTAGCTTGATATCTGGCACACATGCAAACACTAAACAAGATATCAGGTCTACTGGCAGTTAAGTATAACAAAGATCCTATCATTCCTCTATAAAGTTTTAGATCTACAGATTTTTCAGAATTACAAGCATCAATTCTACAAGATGAGCTCATAGGGGTACCGATACTTTTAGATGTCTCCATGCCAAACTTTTTGATCATCTCCTTGATGTACTTGGATTGGCTTATGAAGATCCCGTCATTGCTTTGCTTGATTTGGAGTCCGAGAAAATAATTCAGTTCTCCCATCATACTCATCTCGAATTCTCCCTGCATAAGCTCAGCAAAATCTTTGCATAACGAGTCATTAGTGGCACCAAATATGATATCATCTACATAGATTTGAATAATTAAAATATCATCATTTTGTCTTTTAATAAATAAGGTTGTATCGACATTTCCTCGAATGAATTTATTACTAATCAAGAACTTGCTTAATCTTTCATACCAAGCCCGGGGAGCTTGCTTCAAACCATACAAAGCTTTGTTTAATTTAAATACGTGGTTTGGAAACAAGTGATTTTCAAAACCGGGTGGCTGTTCCACAAATACTTGTTCAGCAATATATCCATTTAAGAAAGCGCTTTTAACATCCATTTGATATAATTTAAAATTCATAAAACAAGCAACAGCAAGAAGTAATCTGATAGCTTCTAATCTAGCAACAGGGGCATATGTTTCATCAAAATCAATTCCTTCTTCTTGATTATAACCCTTAGCTACTAGTCTTGCTTTATTTCTTATTATGTTACCATGTTCATCTAACTTATTTCTGAAAACCCATTTTGTTCCAATAATTTGATAATCATTAGGTCTTTCAATAAGTGTCCAAACATTATTTCTTTCAAATTGATTAAGTTCTTCATGCATTGCATTTAACCAATCAATATCATTCTTAGCTTCATCATAACATTTAGGTTCAATTTTAGAAACAAATGCTAAGTTATTATATGTATCTCTAAATGTCGATCTTGTCCTAATTCCATGAGATATTTCACCAATAATTTGATCTTTAGGGTGACTGTGAACATACCTCCATCCTCTTTCTAAGTCATCATTACCTTGTGAGGCTTCAGGTGGATTAGGATTGCTTTCTTCATTTACCTCTTGTGTATCTGATTCATCTTTGTCCTTCAAGGTGATGTCTTTGAGTTGATCTTCAATTTCATCTGCATCAACTATACCTTTTCTCTTCCTTAAGGGAAGATCATTAGTTTCATCAAATATCACATGAATAGATTCTTCAACTACCAATGTCTTTTTGTTAAAAACTCTAAAAGCTCTACTATGCAATGAATAACCAAGAAAAATCCCTTCGTCAGATTTAGCATCAAATTTATCAAGATTTATTTTTCCGTTATTCAAAACAAAGCAGCGACATCCAAAGACATGAAAATAACCGATATTAGGTTTTCTTCCTTTCCAAAGTTCATAAGGAGTCTTTTTCAAAACAGGTCTAATTAATGCACGATTTAAAACATAACATGCAGTGTTAATTGCTTCAGCCCAAAAATATTTTGGGAGATTGCTTTCACACAACATGGTACGAGCCATTTCTTCTAAAGTTCTGTTTTTTCTTTCTACTACTCCATTTTGTTGAGGTGTTCTGGGTGCAGAAAAATTATGTTCAATTCCATTTTCATTACAAAAATTTTCAAAATATTGATTTTCAAATTCTTTTCCATGATCACTTCGTATCGATAAAACAGAAGAATTCTTTTCATTTGTAATTCTTTTAAATAATTTTTGAAATGATGGAAATGCTTCATCTTTACTGGCTAAGAATAAAACCCATGTAAAACGAGAGAAATCATCAATTATGACAAAACCATATCTTTTTCCTCCTAGACTAGTTGTTCTTGTAGGACCGAATAAATCCATGTGCAAGAGTTCTAAAGGTCTAGTGGTTGAAATCACATTTTTCGATTTAAAAGATACTCGAGTTTGTTTTCCAAATTGACAAGCATCACAGATTTTATCTTTTTCAAAAGAGAGTTTTGGCAAACCATTTACTAAATCCTTTTTGATTAGTTTAGATAATAGATCCATGCTTGCATGAGCTAGCCTACGATGCCATAACCAACTATTATCAGTTTTATTATTCATAGCAACTAGGCAATCAACATTTCTATCATTCAAATCATTTAAATCAACAATGTAGATATTACCATGCCTATGACCAACAAATTTCAGATTATCATTAGTAGGATTTTTAACAATGCATAAAGATGATTCAAATGTAACTTTAAATCCTTTATCACATAATTGACTGATACTTAGTAAATTATGCTTTAAACCTTTCACAAGTAAGACATTGTCAATAAAAGTATGAGGTGTGATACCTATTTTTCCAATGCCAATAATTTTTCCTTGGCCATTATCACCAAAAGTAACAACACCTCCATCTTTTGCCTCTAAAGTGATGAATTGAGATTCATCACCCGTCATGTGTCTTGAACACCCGCTATCCAAGTACCATTGTCTTTTAGTTGCTCGGGTTGCAAGACACACCTGCATACACAATTTTAAGTTTTGCTCTTAGGTACCCAAGCTTTCTTGGGTCCTTTCGGGTTAGTTAAAATAGTTCCTTTTGGAACCCATATTTGTTTAACTTTGTGTGTGTGACAAGTATATGCTTTGTGTCCAAATTTACCACATTTAAAGCAAGTAATTCTAGTTGAATCATCAGCATGCACATAAATATTTTTCAAAAATTTTTGTCTTATAGTAGGATTGTATCCAAGACCAGCTCTATTGTAAACAGCCCTTTGACTATTTAATATCATTTCTAACTTTCTGAACTCAAAGTAAATTTATCAATAATAGGTTTTAATTTACTAACTTCATTTTTCAAATCTTGGTTTTCCTTTAGTAAAGAATCATTGTTATTTGAAATTCTTTCTTTTTCAAGAGTAAGTTCCTTAATTTCATTTCTCAAATCTTTATTCTTTGAACTTAATTTAGCAAAATCATCTACAAGTTCATAAAATGCACCATGCAATTCATCAAAAGTAAAGTCATCTAGAAAGCTAGGACTTACCTCATTTTCATCAGCCATGAAGCATACATTTGCAACTTCAGTCTTTTCTTCTTCTTCCGAACTTGTTGCTTCACTGTCACTCCATGTAGCCAACATAGCCTTCTTCTTTACTTTCTTAAAACCTTTCTTCAACAGTGGACATTCTGGTTTGATATGTCCAGGCTTCTTACATTCATAGCATATAAGAGGTTCACTCTTTTCTTTATCCTTGCTATGATCACCTTTAGTAAATATTTTTCTTTTTCCAAATCTTTTTCTTTTCATAAATTTCTTGAACTTTCTAGAGATGAGAGCCATATCATCATCTTTTTCACTTTCACTAGTTTCATCTTCACTTTCCTCATTTTGAACATTACCTTTCAATGCCATGGTCCTTCTCTTCTTTGAATCGTCTTCATCAATGTGTTGACGTTGTTGTAGTTCATGAGTCATCAAAGATCCGACCAATTCTTCAAGTGATAGATTGTTGAGGTCTTTAGCTTCTTGTATAGCTGTCACCTTTGCTTCCCATGATCTAGGCAAAGATCTCAAAATTTTTCTCACAAGATCACTGTTAGCATAAGACTTACCCAAACTTTTTAAACCATTAATAATGTCGGTAAATCTAGTGAACATATCAGTGATATTTTCAGATGAATCCATTTTAAATAGTTCATACTTATGAACAAGCATATTAATTTTGGATTCCTTGACTTGGTTAGTACCCTCATGGGTAACTTCAAGTCTATTCCAAATCTCTTTAGCAGACATGCATGTAGATATACGATTAAACTCATTTGCATCAAGAGAACAATAAAGAACATTCATTGCTTTTGCATTTAATTGAGCTAATTTCTTATCTAGCTCATCCCATTCAGATTCAGGCTTTGCAATATCAATATTATCAATCTTAACAGTGGGTGTGTGAGGTCCATTAATTATGATTCCCCATAAATCATAATCAAGTGCTTGAATGAATATTTTCATTCGTGCTTTCCAATAAGTGTAATTTGTTCCATTGAACAAAGGTGGTCTATTAGTTGACTGTCCTTCGGTCAACATAGATCCCATTTGGATTACTACTGATCTTTAGCTCCAAGCTTATCAAAGCTATAGGAATCAAGAGCACGCTGCTCTGATACCACTTGTTGCCCAGACGTAGTAGCCCAAGAGGGGGGTGAATTGGGTATTTAAAAAATTAATTCAATGGATGATATTGACTAACGCAGATATGTGCTTAATCAGAATTTAATTCGCAGCGGTGTAGTGGAGTGCACGAAATAGAAAATACACAGATCAATCAATCACAAACACAGCAAGGTTTATAGTGGTTCGGTGCCAAACTCGGCTCCTACATCCACTCCCCAAAAACCTTTGGGAATTTCACTAATCGTATCACAACGATTACAACCCCTAGCCTTCCCCGGCTAGTCCTCTTGTTTTCACGGCACAAGGCAGCCAAATCCCCTAGCCTTCCCCGGCTAGTCCTCTTGTTTTCACGGCACAAGGCAGCCAAATCCCCTAGCCTTCCCGGCTAGTCCTCTTGTTTAACTGGTACAAGGAAACCAATCCCCTAGCCTTCCCGGCTAGTCCTCTTGTTTAATGGCACAAGGAAGCCAATCAAGAAACTAGGGTTATCTCTAACCCTAATACAAGATTTATCAAAAATAGACAGCTCCTAATTTGAGCAAATATTCAAAGATAAACTTTACAATTTTTGAAGCAATACTTCAGCAGCAAATGTTGATTTTCGAAGTAGCTGAAATTTGCACTCGCTTCACCGGATCTGGACGACTTGAGCAAGGGTTGGAGGATGCAACTTCGCAGCACAATATCTTGCTCTTCAAGGATCCGAAAAATATCTTGCAATAAGCACTCTCTTTTGATTTCTTTCTTTTCTCTCTTTTGTGTTTTTGATATGTCAAAAGATGTAGAATTTCGTCAAGGATTTCTTCTGAACATCCCTATTTAAACCATTCAAAAAACTATCCGTTAGATTCATTGGTAAAATAGAGGAAAGGAAAAACGGGAAGAAATAAAACCGTTTGAAATATTTTCCCAAATGATGAAAGCATTAAATCCATTGCTAATGAAGGATTCCTGTCCATAACAAAAAGAAAATGGTCAGCATTCATCAAAATAGTAATGAGAGAGAGAGAGAGCATTAAATGAGAGAGAGAGGAGAAAGCTGAAATAAATTTCAGCAACTCCCAAAGAGAAACGTGCGGCCATAATGGGAAAAGGAGGAAGCAATAAGCTAGCTTTTCTCCCAAGCTAGCTAGCTTGTTTCCAAAATCCCACGGCGATCAGCCAAAACCATCATGCAAGAGAGGGGAATAAAGATAGCTAGCTAGTGGCTAGCTCCTTTTCAGCATCCCACGGCTAGCAACAAAAAAGCAAGAAAAAAGTTAGCTGTAGCCAAGGTTTCATGCTATAAAGAAAAGATAGTTAGCTATGGAGCTAACTAAGGCACAAACTAGTTAGCTCTTGAGCTAACTAGCCATGTAAGAAAGCATCCAACGGTTTCATAACCAGAAACAGATTTAAAAAAGTTAGCTTATGAGTTAGCTATGAAAAGGTGTATGAGGCCATGTAAAAAATAGTTAGCTTGTGAGCTAACTCAATTTTAAATTCATGCGGCTAGGATGAAAACACTTTAAAATAGTTAACTCATAAGTTAGCTAAGCCTATTCATGTCAAGAAATAGCTAACTCCCAAGCCATGAAAGCAATAAAGATAGTTAGCTTATAAGCTAACTCCCAAAGGGAATCATGAAAAGATGGTTAGCTTGTAAGCTAGCTTTCTCAAAAAATGCTACGGGAGATGGTTTCATGAAAAAGCATTCTTGACAACTAGCTAACTCATAAGTTAGCTATCCATAAAGGTGTGAGGCCATGACAAAAAGATAGTTAGCTTGTGAGCTAACTCTATTTTAAATTCATGCGGCTGATTTGAAATTCAGTGGAGGGAAGTTAGCTTATAAGCTAACTAAGATAAAGGTTTATTCTATCATGCATAAAGGTAGTTGACTTGTGAGCTAACTGGGACATGAAAAAGCTAATACCAAGCTAGCTAAGAAGAGAGGTTTTCATGTTACGTACCTTGGAATGAAGGAAGGAAGTTAGCTTGCAAGCTAACTCCTACAAAGCACCAAACGGCCAAGCATGAAGGCATGAACAAACAAGTTAGCTTGTGAGCTAACCTCAAGGGAAAAGTGACCAGCCATGCAAGGGGAAAGAGTTAGCTTCCCAGCTAACATCACGGCCAGCAAGGAGTTAGCTTCCAAACGGCTTGCATGGAGGGGAGGTTAGCTTCCCAGCTAGCTTGTTTCCCAATTCATTCGGCCAGCATGAAAGTAGCTAACTCCTAAGTGGCTAGCAAGGAAGGGAAGTTAGCTTCCCAGCTAACTCATTTCCCAACAAATTCGGCCAGCACAAGGAGTATACTAAAATAGCTAACTAGCATGGAATGGAAGCTAGCTAGCAAAGCCATGCAATAAATTCAATAGATAGGCAAGTGAATTTTTATATTCTTCACAAGATAAAATAAACTTCATTGCATCATATGAAAAATTCTTGACAATTGTAAACATGAAGATACATGAAGATACTTGCAATATCATGGATTATCATAATTTATTTAGGCTTGATATGTTTTGTAATCATCAAAATCAATTCAAGGGTCAACACAATCCATCACCAAGTTAGTGACGGATTACTCTTCCGTCACTAATTTGTTATGGATTAGTGACGAAAGGGCAATCCGTCACTAAATTAGTGACGGATGTGATAGTCCGTCACTAATTTAGTGACAGTTTAGTGACAAAAAAATAAATCCGTCACTGATTTTAATTTTTTATCACTATTTTGTTACTAAACCGTCATAATTTTGTGACGAAAATTTTCATCACTAATTTTTGTTACTATTTTGACATTTTCTTGTAGTGATGCAGTTTATTCTGATTTTGAGAATGTTTATATATAGGCTTAGACTGCTTGAGTGAAATAAAACACTCAAAGCTTTTATTTTTCTTTCTTCTCGTCTTGGAGCTACGATAGGAATGAAGGATTAGTCAAGATATGCAAAGTTTGAAGGAGTCCTCAACAAGGGTAAATTTATTACCCCCAAATCGAGGGTAAGCTGGAAAAAGAAAAAAGGTTTAAGTTCTATTTTTTTTGGAAGACCAAAAGATTCCTTATTTTCTATTTTCTATTTTCATTCTCATGGTTCATTCTCTATTTTAAGGGTATAATTATCACATAACCCTTTCCCTTCTTTTCTTCCCTCTCTATCCAAACATGATAATTGATATTACCTTTCTTTTTTCTTTCATCCTTTCCAAACAAGAGAAGAAAAATAACCTTTCCTTTCCCTTCCTTTTCCTTCCATCCTTTTACTTCTTTTTACTCTCTCCTTCTTCCCCTCCAAAGATCCAAACATAGCCTTAAGTTTATCCACCAAATTAAGGTAGTGCATAATCAAAGTAGCTCGATGACTTGTTGATGTTGATATTTTTTCTTCCTTATGGACTTCTCTGCTGCTTCGCAAGCGGTAAATATTAATTAGTTTCATTATTATAGTTGTTCTCATCATCATCATCATCATCATCATCATTATCATTTACGTTAGGCCTTCATAATAGGACATTATTTTTATGTTAGCATGTAACATGTGACATTCATTACTTATTGCACAAAGAATAATAAATTATTTTATAGTTTTTGCTTGATATGGATTCAGAATTAACCTACTTTCACATTGTATTAAATTTGGGGTTGCACCAAACTTTAGTTTGGCATGTTTTGCTCACAACCCTAAATATGAATAATAAACTAGATACTTATCTCAATACAACATAGCATTATAATTCAAATTATTTGAGACACATAAGCATTAAATATTGGGCATTGAGTCCAACATCCTAGCTATTAAGACTGCAAATAGATCGGGTCGACCTGTGAGCCTATTGGGTCTTAACCGGATTAGACTTGATTTGATCTGTGTCTAAAGACCCATAGGTTGGGTCGGGTTTGAGAAATACACCAGATTTAAATTTTGAGTCAGATTCAGATCTTGTATTTTTTGATCAAACTCTACCCATAAATCATCTAGTTCTAATTTAGATCAATAGAAAATTGATATGATCTAATTCGATCCGAACCTGATGTGGCTCGACTTATAACCCTCAATTATATAAATTTTATTTTTATTTGCTTCAATTATCTTTACCAATTCATTGAATAACTCCTATTTAAGCTAATTTTTCCTTTTATCCTAACAACTAGATCTCCTCTCATCCATTTTTACTTAGTTATATATAATTATTTATTTTATTATTTATTTTAATGTATTTTTTTTATAATGCTTTGAAGTATATTAATATATTTTAAAAATCATAATTTATAAACTTAAAGGATGATCAATGACTTGAATAGAATTAAAATTTAAATAAAAATTTAAGTTTAATTTGGCTCTTTGAAATTATTGATGACTAGATTTTAGCTATAAAATAATAGTCAGATGCTTGACTCAAATGCGAACATGTTTGACTTAAACTCGCCTAAAGTTTGAATATTTTAGGTTAAAACTGAGTTATACTTGACCTCAAAACTGATTTGAAAGTTTCATTGAATATATATATATATTTTTCATGAACTGTTGTGATTTGATTTGATCAGCAAATGGGATGGGTTTAGGTTTAAAATCATGAACAAAATATGAAACCGGATGGAGCTAGAGTTAAACATAATATAACTCGACCTAATTTGTTTGTATCCCTACTAGTTACTGTTTACTTGACACAATGAAATTTTGGGCAATATATAGTTATTTTATTGTGGACAAATTTTATCATTAACAGATTAATAAGATGGCTCCTAGATTTATATTCGAAAGATAAATAATTTTATTCTTGTCTCATACAACTTAGTAACTTTATTTTCAAGAACATATCTAATTTACAAATTCTATTTTTAACAATATTTTTATTTATAGATAACAGTAATTGCTCATAATGAAAAACGAACTATTTAATTAAACGAAGATAAGCAATTTTGTTTAACTATTGTGAGATCTTTGGCATTGCGGGTTGTTTAATTATAAGAGGCTTCCATTTATTTGGTTTACTACTAGGGGTGAGCAATGGATTAAGATTACCTTATGATTGATACTAACCCAATCTAGCAGAGTCAAGTCAACTCAATTTTGGGTGTTAATTGGGTTGGTTTTGGATCTAGTCGACTACCTTCTTTCTTTAGTGAAGTTCTAAAAAAATATTGAAGTGTTATTATAGAATGAATCTAGGACATCACATCAACCCATGAGTTATCTACCATCTCTACTTTAAAAATTAAATTACTCAATAAATATATATATATATATATAATATATAACAAAGAAGAAAAAAAAGTGAGAATTGGTTGTGTCATTGATTCTAGGTCAATTTTAGGATTAGGTTAGTTGTAGGTTTTGGGCTGAAATCAACCCAACCCAATTCATACTCGCCCCTATTTGGTGTCATGATTTTAATTTATTATTTTTGGCTTATATCATTAATCAATGAAAAATGAGATAAAAAATCACCATTTTTGCCTAAATATTTAATGATCTTGGCATATTATTATATTTGCCCTTTAAAGATTTTATAGAAGCTTTCTTTTTTTAAAAAAAATTATAAAAGTTTTTACATCTTTAAATTCACTAATGCACCTCCAATGTATTAATAATATCATTAATTTTTTAAAAAATATATTAATAACATTTAATTTTTTAAGTGCTTAGACATAAACTAACATGAACAGAAATAATAAAAAAAGATATAACTATTTATAATTTAAGTGTTGACTTAGTCCTGAATAGAGCTGTTGCCGCCAACTCACTTACGATGAACGTCGAATGGGCTAGGATCGTGGTGAGCGTAGAAGAGTCGCCGTCTTCCTTCTAGAGCCTGCAAAAAAGTCCCGGGCCGGTATTTCCGGCAGGGACCCTCCGACGCCCAAGTCAGCGAGTCATGGAACAAGGAGATTATGTCTAAGTGGAATTTTAAAGAGGAAGCCAGTGAGAGTCCCCCTCGCATGGAGCTAGGGTCCTCTTTTGATACCTGCCTGGGATCCCGTTTACCTCGTTCTGTTGGAACCGTCGAATCTTCCCTGTTGTGATGTTTCCTCGAATGGCCAGTCGTTGGGCAGTTGCTGGATAGGGGCCGCTTATAGCGGTAACTGCCGATCGAGCTACCACTTGTCCGTGATTTCGGCGAACGAGGTGCTCTGCAGTAGACCTTAGATCACGGGATCCGTTGTAAGAGACTGGTCATTGAAGGCCGACACTGGGAGTCGGAGCTGGAGGCCGGCGCTGGAGGCTGACGCTGGAGGCCGTTGCTGGATGCTGGCGCTAGAGGCCGGAGCCAAAGTCTTAGCGCTGGGCTGACGCTGGTGGCCGACGCTGGTGGCCGACACTGAAGGCCGTCGCTGGATGCCGGCGCTAGAGGCCGGGCCAAAGTCTTAGCGCTGGGCTGACGCTGGTGGCCGACGCTAGTGGCCGACGCTGAAGGCCGACGCTGGAGGCCAGAGCCAAACTCAGCACTGGGGCCGACATTGAAGGCCCCGCGAAAGGGGTTTTGCTGTCACATCATTGCTTTCAAAAACCGTGCAAAAGATAACACTACCCAGAGGAAGTGGCCAGCCATATCAGATGCCCCCCCGCCCCTGAGATGGGTGAGCGTTCTCTTACCCGCGAAAGGGGTGTTAATATCCTCTAGGCGGCCGGCTTTCGCGTCATTATTTCGCCTTTGTTGGGATTAGAGAGGATTTCCCTTGGGCAGCGTTACGAAAAGGCGAGCGGTATCATTGTGATAAAGTTAATGCTTCCCTTTTTATCGGTGGTCTTTTTGAGTTTTTCGCGTTGGCAGGCCGTCAAAATGCCTCCCAATTGAAGATGGACGCGTGGTCAGATCGGAGGATTGTGGGGTGATCTGAAATGTTGTTATGAGGGAAAATCGCCCTTATCTTCTCATCCTCCCCATTTCTTGCGCTGCTGCCCCCTTTCGAGTCCGCAAGCGTCCATTTGTCTCTTGTGTTCATCCTCTCCGTGCTCTGTTTTTGGCTCGAGTTTTCCAGGTTAGTTCCTATGGTTTCATCACCTTCCTGCTCCATCTTTGGTTCCTGGGGGGTTCCCACAACCCTTCTCAGACTTCCGATTCCTTACCAAGCCAATGGTCTACCCCTTCTCCTAACCATTCTTCATCGGAGCAGCGGCCAGTCAGTCGTCCCCTAACCGGGAGTCGTCCGGCCGGTGGGCGGATTTCCGTCCAGAGCCATTCGATGGCTGCCGATCCTTCTAGGGTTGCCAAGGAATCCCCCGAGGAGACTGCCTCCGCTATGTCTGCTCAAGACATAGTAAACCTAAAAGCCAAGTATAGCTTCCCGTCGGACCTTCATTTGTTCCACCCTTCCCCCACTGACAGGGTAACTTCTTCCCATTCCGGAAGGGTTGCTTTGTACGAAGCCTTTTTTAAGGCCGGGCTTCGGTTGCCTATCCACCCTTTTATTCTCAACCTCCTAGATCGATACTCTTTGACTCCCTCCCAGTTAGTTCCCAATTCAATCCGGACCATCGTCGGTTTTCTGGTACTCTGCCACTTGCAAGGCATTGAGGCCAGTATCTCTTTGTTCCGCAGCTTTTACACCCTTCGCAAGCAATCGGGTTGGTGGTCCTTCACCCCTAGGTTTAATAGGATCCTCAAATTGTGCCTTCCTACTTCCGTCAAAGGGTGGAAGGACAAATTCTTCTTTGCTGACATCGGTGGGGTTCGTGGAAGCTGGGGGATACCCAACATTGACGCTAATAGGGATCCCTCCATCCTTCCACGAGATCGGATGGCATTTGGGCAGCTTCTGACTGCCGACATCCCTCGGTGTAATATGCTTTTAGCCGAGGAGAACCTTCGTCTTGCCGGTTTAATTCCCGCGAGGGGTGAGCACTTGATCACTCGCCTCTCTTCTCCTCCCTTTGCTTTTCTTCTTTTTCTTTTCCTCTTTCCCTTTTTCTTTTTTTTTTTTTTTAACTACCCTCCGCCTGTGTAGGGATGGCGCCGTCGCTTCATGAGCTCAAGCAAGCGGCCTCCAGGAAGAGGAAGGTTACAGGAGACGTGCCCCCTGCCCAAAGAAGAGCTATTGCTAAAGTCCCGAGGAGGGCCGACGCTGGAAGGGCCGACGCAGAGAGGGCCAACACTGGAGGGGCTAAAGTCGTGAAGCTCCTACGTGCAAAGGTTTTGAAAAAGGGCAGCCCTAAAAAGGCCGACGCCGGTGAGGTCGAGGCCAAGGGGGCCAGAACTGCGGAACCCTCGCACACATGCGAAGCGGCCAGGGCCCAAGGCGACAAGCCCGCCATGACAGAAGTAGTAAGGGCCGAGACCGGCAAGGAGGTAGAACGGAGTCAACTAGAGGGAAGATCCTCAGCTTCAGCTCCTCCGGTTATTCTGCTCGACCCTTCTCCTGAGAGGATTGCAAAGGTGCCGTCACCCTTGCCCAAAGCCGTAGAGACGGAATAAGTTCCTACGGCAGTAGTGACGATTCCAGCAGTTGTCCTGCCCCCCATGGGTGCAACAGCTGAAGCGCCTCCGCCGATCAAGGGGTCGGAGGAGGCAGGTTTAGGGGCAGAATCTGCCTCTGTAGGCCCAACGCCAAGGGAAGAGAGAGGCGTCGATCCTTCCTTCCAATCGTTGTTGGCAAACCACAGCCGCTGGGCTGAACGGACCTTGGAAGAAGCCACGGTGGTTGAGGTGCAAGAATTTCTTCGGGTCAAGGGAGAGTCACCTTTTTCCGTGAAGCATCGGTGGCGCATCTCTGGGTGAGGTTCTGCTCCATTATCATCTCTTTCCTTTCTTTCTTTCTTTTTTTTTTTGTCTCACCTTGACATTTCCTCCAGGCATTGAACTCTCTAGTCGCCCTGAAGAACCTCTGGACCTTGAGCGACACCGCTATCGACCAAGCGCGGGAGGAGATGTTGTCCCTCCAAGTCAAGGCAAAAAAGGTGGAGATGGCTCTGGAGGATACTCGGGCCACCCTAAAGGGTGAAATCGATGTCATCCGACTGAGAGCCGAGAAGGCTGAATATGCACTGGAAGTTGCCCAGCGCCGCGCAGCCAATGAGCTGGATAATGCTCAGGTGGCTGAGGAAAAACAGAAAGTTGCCGAGGAGAAACAAAAGGTAGCCGAAGAGAAGCTGAAGGTGGCAGAATTGGAGGTGTGTGTTTTAAAGACCCAACTAAGTTCTGCCTCCGTTGAGACAAATGCGGCCAAAGAGGCCACCCGCCAGTGCATAACCAAAATTGCAGATCTGGAGGCGGCAGTGACAGAGGCCCAGAGGGGGGCCATTGAGTCTGAGAAAAGAGCTCTCGAGGCCGTAGAAGATTTTAGAAAGTCCAAAGCCTTTGACAAGGAGGTGGCCGAGTCAGCGGCGCTTGCTTATGACGACGGCTTTCATGACTGCAAGGATAAAATTTAGGAACTCTACGACTTAGAGGATATTGAGGGACTGAAGCCTGATGACGTTCCTGAGGATGATGTCCCGGCCCCGGATGACCTTTAATAGCTTTGGTTTTTCTTTTTGTATCAATCTGTGCCTGACTTGAGTCGGCAACTTTGTAGCCTTTTTGTTATCAATGAATATATTTTTTTTTCTTACTGTGCACCTTTGGTCATAATCAGCTTTGGCTGAGTCAGCTTTAGTACCGACGCAGGATGCCAGTATCTAATATGCCGACACAGGGCCAGTCTTTAGTGCCAACATGGAGTTGGTCTTTATCGCCGATGCTGGGCGCCGGTGTTTGGCTGTCGGAACGGATCCGGTCTTTGGTGCCAACGCGGAGTCGGTCTTTGTTTCCGACGCTGGGCGCCGGTCTTTATTGCCAGAATGGATCCGATCTTTGGTGCCAACGCGGAGTTGGTCTTTGTTGCCGATGCTGGGCGCCGGTCTTTATTGCCGGAACGGATCCGGTCTTTGGTGCCAATGCTGAGTTGGTCTTTGTTGCCGACGCTGGGCGCCGGTCTTTATTGTCGGAACGGATCCGGTCTTTGGTGCCAACGCTGAGTTGGTCTTTGTTGCCGATGCTGGGCGCCGGTCTTTATTGCCGGAACGGATCTGATCTTTGGTGCCAACGCTGAGTTGGTCCTTGTTGCCGACGCTGGGCACCGGTCTTTATTGCCGGAATGGATCTGGTCTTTGATGCCAACGCTGAGTTGGTCTTTGTTGCCGACGCTGGGCGCCGGTCTTTATTGCCGGAACGGATCCGGTCTTTGGTGCCAACGCTGAGTTGGTCTTTGTTGCCGACGCTGGGCGCCGGTCTTTATTGTTGGAATGGATCCGGTCTTTGGTGCCAACGCGGAGTTGGTCTTTGTTGCCGACGCTGGGCGCCGGTCTTTATTGCCAGAACGGATCCGGTCTTTGGTGCCAACGCGGAGTTGGTCTTTGTTGCCGACGCTGAGCGCCGGTCTTTGGCTGCCGGAACGGATCTGGTCTTTGGCGTTAACATACTCATCCGAAAGTAAGTGAACATGGTGATCATTCATTTATCAAATAGATTCAAATTGATAGCGTTCTATTGGTAGTACCGGCGTAAGTTGTCGGCGTTTCAAGTGCGAGGGAGCGGTTTCCCATCTAGCTCTTCGACTTTGTATGCCCCATGGTGTAGTACCTCCTTGACACGGTATGGTCCTTCTCATTTTGGTGCCAGCTTGCCCCCCTCTGTCGGCTTTGATATTTCAGCTTTTCGCAGAACGAGGTCTCCAGGACGGAATGTCTTGGGTCACACCGAGCGTTGTAGTACTTGGCCTCTCGCTGACGGAACGCTGCCATGCGAAGCTGTGCTTGGTCTCGCAATTCTTCCACCAAATCCAGATCAGCCCTTAGCCGGTTTGAGTTGCTTTCTTTGTGGTATAATTCCGTTCGGGGACTGGGAGCTCCTATTTCCACTGGGATGACTGCCTCGGTCCCGAAGACCAAGCTGAAAGGGGTTTCCCCAGTAGGTGCCCGCGGCGTCGTGTGGTAGGCCCACAGCACACTGGAAAGTTCTTCCACCCAGCGCCCTTTGCAGCTATCTAGCCGATCCCTGAGTCCTTGGAGGATGATGCGATTGGTCACCTCGGCTGCGCCGTTGGTTTGGGGATGCCCTACTGATGTGAATCGATGATGGATGCCCAGGCCATCACAGAATTCCGGAAGGCCGTGTTATCAAACTGTCGGCCGTTGTCTGTGACGAGGGTGTGCGGTAGCCCGAACCGGCACACCACAGACTTCCAGAAGAAAGTCTTTATTTTGGCTTCCGTGATCTTGGCAAGAGCTTCCGCCTCGATCCATTTAGTAAAATGGTCGACGGCCACCACCAGGAACTTGCGTTGTCCGGAGGCAGGAGGGAACAGTCCCAGGATGTCCATGTCCCACTGTGCGAAGGGCCATGGTGCAGCTAGAGGGGTCAGCTGGGACGCCGGCTGATGTTGGATGTTGGCATGACGCTGGCAGCTGTCACACCTCTTAACGAGTTCGGATGCATCCTCCTTCATTGTCAGCCAATAATACCCCTGACGTAGAGCTTTATACGCAAGAGCTCTGCCCCCCAGATGGCTTCCGCATATCCCTTCGTGTATCTCTCGCAGTATATAATTGGCGTCGGTGGGGCCGACACACCTGAGAATAGGGTATGAGAACGACCTTCGGTAGATCTTTCCCTCCATGATGAAAAACTTTGAGGCCCGTCTTTTAAGTTTCCTAGCTTCGGCAGGGTCTTCTGGGAGGGTACCCTCAGTAAAGTACCGGACATAGGCGTCCATCCAGGAGGGCTCCTGCTCCACTAGTAAGTTTCTCTTGGTACATCAATACTCGGGGCTTCTAAGTGCTCCACATAAGCCTTTCCCAACATCCCATCAGCTGAGGCGGCAAGACGGGATAAGGCGTCGGCTCTAGCATTCTCCTATCGAGGAATGTAGCTGACGCTGAAGTGAGTAAAGGGGGAAACCAGCGAGTGTACCATATTTAAGTAGCGGGCCATGATGGGATCCCTTGCCTCGTATTCCTTTGTAATCTGGCCAGCAACCAGTTGGGAGTCGGTGAATGCCCTAAGGCGTTTCACCCCAAGCTCTCGAGCCAATCTCACACCGGATAACAAAGCTTCATATTTCGCCTGATTATTAGTGGCTGGAAAGAGGAAGCGAAGTGCACACTCGGTCACAACCCCATCCGAGTTGGCCAAGATGAGGCCTGCTCGCTCCCTTGAGAATTCGATGCCCCATCCACGTGAAAGACCCATTCATCATCATTGGTTCCGAGGGGCTGAGTGTCCGTAGGAGGTTCTTTAGGTTGCTCCATTCCCCAAGTACATTCGACCAAAAAATCTGCCAAGACTTGAGACTTCATGGCCGAACGGGGGCGGAAAGATAGATCAAACTCCCCCAGCTTGAGGGTCCACCTCGCAGCGGCCGGAAGGGCGAGCAAGAACTATCTTCAGAGGTTGGTCTGTGATCACCGCGATCGGGTGGGCTTGGAAGTACGGCCGCAGACGCTGGGCAGACACGATCAATGCAAAGATGATCTTCTCCATATTTGAATATCGGGTCTCTGCATCGTGAAGCACCTTGCTCGTATAGTATACGGCCTTTGTGTGCCATCAGTGTCCACACGGACTAGCACAGAGCTAACAGCTTCGGAGAGGCTGCAAGGTATAGAAGGAGTTCTTCTCCACCAGTCGGCTTGGCTAGCAGTGGCAGGGTAGATAAGAATTCCTTTAATCCTTCGAACGCCTCCTGGCACTCTTTCGTCCATTCGAATTTGTTGACTCTGAAGCGCCTTGAAGAAAGGTAGACACCTTTCACGGACTTGGATAGGAAGCGGCTTAGGGCGGCTACCCTTCCTGTCAGGCGCTGTATTTCCTTCTTATTGGCAGGAGGCCTCATGTCCAAGATGGCTTGGACTTTGTCCGGGTTTGCTTCGATTCCCCTCCGGGTTACCATGAAGCCCAAGAACTTCCCGGCTGTCACCCCAAATGCACACTTACGAGGGTTTAGCTTCATTGGTACCGGCGAAGGTTGTCAAAAGTTTTCGTTAGGTCCGCGATGTGGTCAATGGCATGAACGCTTTTTGTCAACATGTCGTCCACGTACACTTCCATGTTACGTCCTATCTGACCTTCAAAAACCTTGTTCATCAGCCTCTGGTAAGTGGCTACCGCATTCTTTAACCCGAAAGGCATTACCTTGTAGCAATATAACCCTTTCTCAGTTATGAAGGAGGTAGCTTCTTCATCCGTCGGATTCATCCGTATCTGGTTGTATCCAGAGAAAGCATCCATGAAGCTAAGAACCTCATGAACGGATGTGGCGTCCACCAGTTGATCGATTCGGAGCAGGGGAAATGTAGTACCCGGTTCCTACGAACCAGGTTTAGGTTAATTCTAACCCGGTTCATGCGAACCAGGTCTGGGTTAATTCTAACCCGGTTCATGTGAACCAGGTCTGGGTTGATTTAATGTATTGAGTAACGCTTCGCTCGCAGTGATGACGCTTTGGTTCTCCAGATCTCATAACTGAAGCGTCTCGCTGTGACATTAAAAAGGCAGGGGGTGCCCTCCCTCCTGGTGCTCAGAGTCCGCGTCCCCTCCAGGTAATCCCCTGCCTCTCAGAGAGCATGAGAGAGAGAAAAGAACCAGAGAGAGAGAGAGCCTGAGAGAGAGAGAAAGAGAACCTGAGAGAGATACAGAGTGAGCGCGGGAGACTGTGTAGCAGGAAACCCGGTCATCCCCCTTGGTTCAGGCCCGGCGTGCTCGCCGCCGCGCCGGGCCTGATACTTGGCCGACGACTCCGCCGGCGCCGGGGGAGGCGTCCGGCGGGGTGGTGGTGGAGAGAGAGAGGAGAGGGAGGGCCAATTGGCCCTCCTCTCGGCGCCGGTTGGTTCGGGCCCGGCGGCGTGCTCGCCGCCTCGCCGGGCCCGAGGTTTGGCCTGTCGCCTCCACCGGCGCCGGGCGTGCGTCCGGTGGAGGTCCGGCCGGCCATGGTGGCCTGGCCGTGCCGCCGGCACAGTTCTGTGCTGCGCGGAGGTGTTAGAGAGAAAGTGTCAAATTGAGGAGAGAGGAGGATTGGCCGGCCGCGGCGGCGGCCGGCTCTGGCCCGGCCACCGGCGGCCGGGCCGCCCTCAATTTGGCCGGCGGCGGCCCCAGCCGCCGGCCATGTTCCCATCCCCTGTTCGGTGAAACAGGGGATCGGGCAGCTTACTGTTGAACCGGGCCGGCTGGGCCGGCCGGTTCAGGCCTTTTGGGCCGTGCAGCAGTAGGAGTTTGGGCTGGATTTTGGGCCCCGTAACGGGCCGGGATTAGAAAAATAATTATATGGCTAGAATCTTGGTGAATTCTAGTTTCTTGGGGTATTTTTACTTCCCCATTCGGGTGTGTGTAGTGGGAGATATTCGAGCCCAAAGTAGGGCCCGTGAACTAGTCTGAGTAGAAATTCTAAGGGTCATTTTAATATTCCTTGCTAATCAATTAATTGTGTAAATGATCCTGTAGGTGCTCAGACATCTGACTAGCTTATTTATACCTGTTGGATTGCGTACTGAGGTAAGTAAGCCAGTTATCAGTATTTAATAATTAATTCATAATGTTTAAATTATGAATTGTGATGTGAAGAATTGTTATTGGCTAAATTTGTAAGTAGATGAATATTACGAATACATGGCTGTTTATGTGCTATGATTTCATGTGTGGATGCTATGCATGAGAGATGCAGTTATGATGCATGAGAGATGCAGTTATTATGCATGAGAGATGCAGTTATTATGATATTGATGTGATATTGTTCAGTAGGTATAATCCACTGTTTTGCAGTATATAGTTGTTATTGATATGATGAGTGCATGTGATGTGAGGTACTGTTATGTGTCGCTGCGGTCCTCCTTTATCCTGTCATACCACACACACGTCCAGAGGACGTGTTCGGGTGGATTTCGACATTATTGGCATGACCCTGGTATCTCGACCTTTCGGTAGGGGGGATGCTTTAAGGGAATGCTTGTTAGTACATTATTGGCGTGACCCTGGTATCTCGACCTTTCGGTAGGGGGATGATTTAAGGGAATGCTTGTTGGTACATTATTGGCATGACCCTGGTATCTCGACCTTTCAGTAGGGGGGTGCTTTAATGGAATGCTTGTTGGTACGTTATTGGCGTGACCCTGGTATCTTGACCTTTCAGTAGGGGGATGCTTTAAGGGGATGCTGGTTGGTACACTATTGAGATATTGCAGGGCCGTGGGTCACATTTACAGTTACCATTGAGAGTATAAATAGTGGGTTTACTTATATAGTACAATTGAACGGTTATGGATGCAAATGATTGGTATTATATTCATGAGTGCCGCCGCGGTTCTCCTTTGCTATGGCCATACACTTCTAGAGGATGTGCTCAGATGAGGCATTGCAGGGCCGTGGGACACGCATGATATAATACTTACATTGCATAATGGAGTGATTGTGAATGCAAAAGAATGAATTATATTGATATGTGCCGCCGCGGTTCTCCTTTGTTAGGGCATGTAGAGGTCTATGTGCTCAGATGAGGCATTGCAGGGCCGTGGGACACATAATATAATATGACAATGAATTGTTTATATACACTGATAATTTGCTATGATATAATACAACAATGATGAGTGCAAATGATTTGAATTATATTTATATGTGCCGCCGCGGCTCTCCTTTGTTATGGGGCATTGCAGGGCCGTGGGACACATATGATATAATATAACAATGATGGGTTTACTTACATTGCATGTTTGAGTATTTGTGAAATGTTTATGCATGCAGATCATTTATATGCTTATTGATTGCTATGCTATGATTTGACTGTATAACGTGGTTTACTTACTGAGTGTAATCTCATAAAAATATTATAATGTTTTTGCTACAGGACCATGAGATTTGAGAATAACATGTTGGAGTGATGAACCTTAACTCAAATAAAATATAGATTTTGTTTTATTGCTATACCAGTGTATTTATGTGTAGGGCTTGATGCCCAGACTATATTATGGTGGTGTGTAAGGAACCATAGGTTCGTTGGAGCTTCAATTTAAAATAAAGTGGATTCATATGATGATGTAACCCCTGTAATGCTTATGTGTAGGGCTTGTAGCCCAAATCTTTAGTTATGGATTGTATTAAAGACATGGACTTGAATGATATATAGGTTGTTGCTTTTCTTGAATTCAGTGTCATGTTTCGGGACGCCTTGCGTGCCCGGCACGCGGCGGGTTGTCACCCTAGCTCAAAATTTTTGGGTCTGGGGCGTGATAGGAAAGCTGTCTTTAGGGCATGCCTGTGAGGTCGGTGAAATCTACGCATATTCTCTAACTTCCATTGGTCTTGCGGACTAGCACCACATTAGCCAACCATTCGGGGTAGTGGACCTCCTGAATATGGCCCGCGGCCATTAACTTGTGGATCTCCTCGTCGATGGCTTTATGTCTATCTGGAGCAAAGTTTCTTTTTTTCTATCAGACCGGCCGACACTCTGGCTTGAGGTTAAGTCGATGGGTAATTACTTCTTTAGGGATGCCCGGCATGTCTGAGGATGACCATGCGAAGACGTCAGTGTTGGCACGCAGGAAAGTAAGAAGTTGATGGCGTGCTTCCTCTGGGAGCAATGCCCCCACCTGAACAGTCCTTGCCGGGTCATCACCCAAGGGGAGGGTTAGAAGGTGCTCTGCCGGCTCTCCCCTTTTTCCCAACTCCCGAGGATCGAGTGACTCAGAGGCTATTGCCGACGCCGCATTCAGCGGGCTGGGAGACAAATGGTAACAAGGCATAAGTGGGCTTTGCTCCCCTTTCATTTCTCTGACCCCTTCATTGGTGGGGAACCTTACCAATAACCTCTTAGTGGAGATTACGGCATCCAGCAGATTCAACCCTGGTCTTCCCAAGATAGCGTTGTAAGCCAGTGGGACCCGGACCACCAAGAAATTTATAACCACAGTGCTCTGACATGGAGGGGTTCCAGCCGTGACCGGGAGGGCAATTTCCCCCTCAACACTCACTGAATCTCCTGTGAAGCCCATTAGCGGTGTGGCAACGGGTCGGAGTAAAGACCTTGACAAGTTCATCCGAACAAAAGCCTCATAGCTCAAGACATCCACAGAGCTCCCACTATCAAT
Organism: Calamus simplicifolius; assembly: GCA_900491605.1. Lineage (NCBI taxonomy): Eukaryota > Viridiplantae > Streptophyta > Magnoliopsida > Arecales > Arecaceae > Calamus > Calamus simplicifolius. The sequence continues at coordinate 443,002 of UESW01005101.1, read as the reverse complement.
TAAAATTCTTTTTACAGGATGTTTGGCTATAGTCATGGACACCACGACGCTGTCGTCATATTATTAACTACCCCATCTAGATCCTTTCCGAAGAAAGGAATTACAGAGTCTATTCCCTCTCGCGGCCTCTTCGAACCACATCCGCTCCCCAGGAAATCATAGCTATAGTCTTTTCAGTTGGAGCGTTATCCACGCCAGTCGGGCGACTCGGAGGCACCGGGGACCCGATGCGGGGAGATTTCCCCGTTGAACAAATTTGCCCAGGTGGCCTTGCTGAACCAGCTCCTCGATGGCCTTTTTTAGATGGCGGCAGTCCTCGGTGTCGTGACCGTAGTCTTGGTGGTACCGGCAGTAAAACTCCTTGTTGCGGGGGGCCCCAGACTTCAAGGGAGCCGGACGCTTGAAATAAGGTTCCTCCTTGATCTCCAGCAGGATGTGAGAGATGGGAGCCATGAGAGGGGTGAATTGCTCTTTAGGAACCAGCGCCTGTGGTCGGCGATCTGAGCGGCGCGGAGGCTCGGGCTTTCGAGTTCGCGCACCGGCGTGATCATTAGGTGGTGGTTTACTACTGGAGTTCTTGTCAACTTCTCTCCTGGAAGAATCCGCCTCGTCAGCACGGATGTACTTTTGGGCTCGGCTCAGAAGCTCAGCATAAGAACTCGGAGGCTTCTTATCCAGGGAATACGTGAACCTGGATGGGCGAAGTCCTCGTTTCAGGGCTAAAGTGGCCACGGAGTCTTCCAGGTTGTACACCTCCAGCGCCGCCTCCTTAAATTGAGCGACGAAATCCTTCAAGGTCTTGCCACTCCTCTGCTGAACAGCAAAGAGGCTATCTGCCACTCACGGGATCTTTTGACAGGCATCAAAGTGAGCCAGAAAAGATCGCTCGAGCTGCCGAAATGAGTTGATGTTGCGCGGGGGCAAGCGGGAGTACCACGCGCGTGCCGCTTTCCAAAGGGTGGCCGGAAAGGCAATGCATAAAAGGGAGTCCGTCGCTCCCTGGACCTGCATAAGGACCTTATAGCTCTCCAGGTGGTCAAGGGGATCTGTCGTCCCATCGTATGGATCCAGTTGGGGGAGACGGAACCGAGGCGGGACCGGCTCCTTCATGATATGATGGGAAAGCGGGGGATGACGCTCATAAACCATCCCGTAAGGGTCGATGATCCGGCGGCTGAGCTCGTCCAACCGTCGGTGATACTCGTTGAGCCTTTGCTCGGCCTGACGGGTGGTTTTCCGGAGGGTGCCATCTTGGGATGAGTCAGAGGAAGGAGCGAAGAAGATCTCCGACGCAAGGAACGCGCCCGCCTAGACTCTCTTTCCTCCGGCCGGTGGTGGGAATGACCGGAGTTGCGAGAAGGGAACCGCCGTCGCTTCGAGGTCCCTCGGTGATGAGGTTCGGGGGGTGAGCGGTGGGATACCTCCGGCAGGGTCCCACCTTGGTGAGACTGGACTGTTCCCCGCATTCCTTCGTCAAGCATAGGGGGCTGAGTTGCCGCAGCCAAATGATGCTCTTGCAGCCCCTGGACCATTGTCGTTAGATCCTGGACCTGGTGGGCCAGAGCTTCGAGCTGGTCAAGTTGGCTCATCTGCGCAGGGGGCGGAACATGGAGATTGGCCTCTGAATGCTCAGCCTGTGGAATGCGCCCGGCTGCTTGACTGGAGGAAGCCTCTTGTGCTCGCGTGGTCACCATCGTTCCCCTTGCAAAATTGGTGGGGTCATGGGGAGAACTTTCGTCTTCCTCTCGTGTGAACTGCCCCCCTACCTGGCATGCCAATCTGTTGCCGCCAACTCACTTACGATGAACGTCGAATGGGCTAGGATCATGGTGAGCATAGAAGAGTCGCCGTCTTCCTTCTAGAGCCTGCAAAAAAGTCTCGAGCCGGTATTTCTGGCAGGGACCCTCCGACGCCCAAGTCAGCGAGTCGTGGAACAAGGAGATTATGTCTAAGTGGAATTTTAAAGAGGAAGCCAGCGAGAGTCCCCCTCGCATGGAGCTAGGGTCCTCTTTTTATACCTGCCTGGGATCCCGTTTACCTCGTTCTGTTGGAACCATCGAATCTTCCCTGTTGTGATGTTTCCTCGAACGGCCAGTCGTTGGGCTGTTGCTGGATAGGGGCCACTTATAGCGGTAACTGCCGATCGAGCTACCACTTGCCCATGATTTCGGCGAACGAGGTGCTCGGCAGTAGACCTTAGATCACGGGATCCGTTGTAAGAGACTGGTCATTGAAGGCCGACGCTGGGAGTCGAAGCTGGAGGCCGGCGCTGGAGGCTGATGCTGGAGGCCGTTGCTGGATGCTGGCGCTAGAGGCCGGAGCCAAAGTCTTAGCGCTGGGCCGACGCTGGTGGCCGATGCTGGTGGCCGACGCTGAAGGCCGTCGCTGGATGCCGGCGCTAGAGGCCGGGGCCAAAGTCTTAGCGCTGGGCTAACGCTAGTGGCCGACGCTAGTGGCCGACGCTGAAGGCCGACGCTGGATGCCAGCGCTGGAGGCCGGAGCCAAACTCAGCACTGGGGCCGACGTTGAAGGCCGATGCTGAAGGCTCCGCGAAAGGGGTTTGCTGTCACATCATTGCTTTCAAAAACCGTGCAAAAGATAACACTACCCAGAGGAAGTGGCCAGCCGTATCAAGAGCAGAGTGGAGGAAGCAGGTTCATGTAGTCAACCATATGGATTTGAGAAAAGGCTTAGATGAGTTGACTTGAGTTTATATCTTTAAATTCACTAATATGCCTCCAATATATTAATAACAATGTAAACGAACAAAACATACTAATAACATTTGACTATTTAAATTCACTAATGCACCTCCAATGTATTAATAATATCATCAATTTAAAAAATATATTAATAACATTTGATTTTCTAGGTGCTTATCACTATTAGATATAGATATTAACAACAACCATTAATATACTTCCCTTTTAGTTCATTTGATTTGCTTTGATTTCAATTTATTTTATATACTATCATCTTATTGATTATATATTCTTCTTAAGTTCCTATGCTTTGTTTTACTAATTTGCCTATTTTCAACTACCTTTTATTTGTTTCTTGACTTAAATTTTTTTAAGTTTTCTTTGAAAATTATTTAAACATGACATATATTTATCTATAACTAGCACATATTTTAATTTCTTAATATATTTCCATTTTGTCTAGCTGATCTTGATGGTTGAAGTTTATGAGCCTAAGTGATTTTGGACTTGTTCCTGAATATCTATGTGACAAAGTAACATTGCTGTCAAAAGTATGGTTAGAACTCAGTTGCATATGAATAATTTTTGATTGAGCCAACATAAGTTCTACCTTAAAGCTCAAGCCATATTTATTCCTAAGTTGCTCAATTAACACCCTTAAATCCATTAGAATAAAATGTGTCCTGTAAAAATTCTACAACCAAAAATTTTGTGTATAATCCAATGAAAAAACTATCCATTTATAATAGATGCTTTGGTTTGTCATACCACCACCATATATATAATTTTGTAAGTATCATGTTTACTTATGTCATTCTTTAAGTACAATATTATAATACAATAATGTGAAACTTAAAATTTGAAACATCAAACCATCCAATAGTAACACAAATTTTTGTCAACATGAAATATATTTTTTAAACCAAATTAGCAGAAACCTAAAAATATTATAGAGGTAACAAAAGGATGATAAATATTTTACATCTAAAAAAAAAGAGAGGATGGAAACTACATAAAAAAAGCTCCTTTCATTTTTTTTTTTTTCAACTCAATAATTTTACAACTTAATTTATCTAAATATTGGTCTCTTCATTATTTTCATCATCAACAAACTCTGGTGGTGGCAGGTTCAAATCAATATTTAACCTTCTCCATGGTCGATTAAGTTGTCGCATTACTTGCCCGATGCCTTCATGCCAACAACAAGAACAATGTATCGGCTCTTTAGGAAAGAAACACTTGTTCCTTGCATCAATCCATGCAATAGATCGCCCACAACCCATCTCCTTGATGAGTAACATGCGATGGAAATCAATGATAATAGTTTCACCATCAATATCTAGACCCATTATTGAAGCCTTTGAGATGAACGCCCTCCTAAATATTTCCACCATGTCTTGTGGAAAATCATTCCATTGACCTGCATCATGGACCACTTTCGTGAAGTAAAGGATCCTCAAAGGATCACAACTCTTATCAAAGTTTTCTCTATTATCTACTAGTGCTTGGATAGTCAATGGGACATGGTGGCTTGTGGCAATATGGTTTGCTCTTTTTGCTGGCTCCATTGAATTTTGAAAGAAGTTATGGAAGTGATTTGCTCTTGAGCAAGTATTTTCATTGAATGTTTGTGCACCCTATGTGGACATATTTATAAAGGAGGTTGTCATTTAATTATAGATTTTTCCAAGTATACACGGATGATTTAGATATATTTGCTTAAATTTGGCTTTTTATATGCATATCTAAAGAAGTCATGTTATTTATTTAACATATTTAAAATTTTATATTTTTTAAAATCTTTTTGAGAAATATATTCATGATTTCATCAACAAGGGCTCTAGATTCACTATATCTCTTTATATCATACTATATATGAGCAGCGTATCTAAGTGGATACTCTCAATATATGAATATTAAGGTATGATAAATGCATGCGATGTGCCTTTAATGAAAATATTACTAATAGATACTATCATATCTTTTATTTCATTCTTCTCTTATTAGTATAACTTGGATAGTGTTTGCTTTGAGTTAATTTGAAACTAGTATAACTCAAAGCAAACACTATCCAAGTTATACTAATAAGAGAAGAATGAAATAAAAGATATGATAGTATCTATTAGTAATATTTTCATTAAAGGCACGTCGCATGCATTTATCTCATACCTTAATATTCATATATTGAGAGTATCCACTTAGATACGCTGCTCATATATAGTATGATATAAGAGATATAGTGAATCTAGAGCCCTTGTTGATGAAATCTTGAATATATTTCTCAAAAAAATTTAAAAAATATAAAATTTTAAATATGTTAAATAAATAACATGACTTCTTTAGATATGCATATATAAAAAGCCAAATTTAAGCAAATATATCTAAATATCCGTGTATACTTGGAAAATCTATAATTAAATGACAACCTCCTTTATAAATATGTCCACATAGGGTGCACAAACATTCAATGAAATAATTGCTCAAGAGCAAATCACTTCCATAACTTCTTTCAAAATTCAATGGAGCCAGCAAAAAGAGCAAACCATATTGCCACAAGCCACCATGTCCCATTGACTATCCAAGCACTAGTAGATAATAGAGAAAACTTTGATAAGAGTTGTGATCCTTTGAGATCCTTTACTTCACGAAAGTGGGTCCATGATGCAGGTCAATGGAATGATTTTCCACAAGACATGGTGGAAATATTTAGGAGGGCGTTCATCTCAAAGGCTTCAATAATGGGTCAGATATGGTGAAACTATTATCATTGATTTCCATCGCATGTTACTCATCAAGGAGATGGGTTGTGGGCGATCTATTGCATGGATTGATGCAAGGAACAAGTGTTTCTTTCCTAAAGAGCCGATACATTGTTCTTGTTGTTGGCATGAAGGCATCGGGCAAGTAATGCGACAACTTAATCGACCATGGAGAAGGTTAAATATTGATTTGAACCTGCCACCACCAGAGTTTGCTGATGATGAAAATAATGAAGAGACCAATATTTAGATAAATTAAGTTGTAAAATTATTTGAGTTGAAAAAAAAAACATGAAAGGAGCTTTTTTATGTAGTTTCCATCCTCTTTTTTTTTTTTAGATGTAAAATATTTATCATCCTTTTGTTACCTATATAATATTTTTAGGTTTATGCTAATTTGTTAAAAAAATATATATTTCATGTTGACAAAAATTTGTGTGTTACTATTGGATGGTTTGATGTTTCAAATTTTAAGTTTCACATTATTGTATTATATATTGTACTAAAG
>UESW01005101.1:419002-433766 GCA_900491605.1 Calamus simplicifolius | reverse complement strand
TTTAAGTACATGAGCTTGTTCTGTCTTCCAGTTTTATAGTTTTCTCCATGGGTCCCTACCGGGTGACTCCAATCTCTTGTCGATATGAGTAGCGAATAAGGAGAGGACTGATTCCAAGATTAAAGAATTCAACACAAAAAGCTACAGGTATCAGTAATGGGGGCTTCGAGGGTGTATTTTCTTAGAGACGAGAGCATGATAATGCGAGAAGAGCGAGCCAACTTTCAGGTGATGAGGGGTGAAATCATCAAGAAATAACCCTTCTCTCTCTTTCTCTCTCTCTCTCTCTCTCTATATATATTTATATACACACACAGATACCTTTTGGACCCTCCCTCCCCTCTTTCTTTCTTTTGGCTGCTTCTTTTTTCGAAAGCGACCTCCTTTGCTGTCGAACTCCACGCAGACTAGTGTCTCGCTGTCTCCATGTGGGTTCCTAATTTCTTGTTTCAAGGCTCACTGCTTAAGTTAAAAGGGCCGTTCCAAACGCACCTTGTTTTCTTAAACCACGCGATGCCTCCTTTTTCCACTCGCCAGGTTCTGAATTCTGATCGATAGCATTGGATAACGGGTTGATGGAGCTTTTTTGGTCATTCTATGGCTTCATCATAGCCCTTTGATTTCATATGTTTCTCTTTCCTTGCTATAATTTAGGCTGATTTCAGGCTGGGTTGTAAAGTTGAAAGCATGATGACTCGTAAAGATCGAGTGGGATCGAACTGCTTTAAGGATAAGTGGGAAAAACATAAGGTTGGATTTAATTCTCAACACCGAAACACAGCTGGTTTAAAATATAAAGCTTTTCTTGAATTGTAATAGCAAGTGCAGTAGTCCCATGCAACCTTTTTGGTAAAGGGTTTTATGTGTTAACAACTTAACAACAACACCGTCATAGAATTTTACAATGAATCTTTAGGCAGTTATTTCCATCTTCCAACTTCAATAGCTTTTTAGCAAAGGTGTTCCCGGTTCCCCCTTTAACTCGGCAGTACAGAAGAGGGGGATGAGAAGGCGGAGAAAATTCCAAAAAGGATGTGTGATGCCTTCTTCATGTAGTTTCATATCAAAAAAAAAAAAAATTAAAAATTAATTATATAATTTATAATTAATTAAAAAAATAATAAGTATTAATTAAAATATTTTTGGACTGTGATGATTCAAATTGGTGTGAACCTTATCCGTCTTGCTTTCTTATAACGAAACGGACTCGTGAATGCTACGGACCCAATATCCAAATCATTACAATATGATATCAGAACCACGCACCAGTCGAAAGTGCAGAAGTTAAGTGCTACATCGATGGAAGCATCTCTTAAACTTATGGGGATCACAGAAGATGGAGGCCATAGAGCAAAGTGCTATATCGATAGGAACCATCTCTTGAACCTATTGGGATCATCTCTAAAATCCTACTTGCCTGATGGTTGTAATCAATTGCCCTTGGCGATGAGGGCATCGCCTCTGTAAGGACGATAATTATGATGAACAAGTACCAATTGGATCTCTTTTGAGCTGTGATGATCCAAGTTGGTGTGGATCTTATCTATCTTGCTTTCTAGAATTCTGTCATCTGATCGTTGTGATCAATTGCTTTTGACGACGAGGACATTGCCTCTTTAAAGAAAGTAGATTGTGATACAAGGATGTCATTCTGTTAAGGGGTAGATTGTGCCCCTTTATAGATTGTGATGCCCTTTTTTAATAGTTTTACATCAAAAAATTGAAAGTTGATCGTATGATTTATAACCAATTAAAAAACTGTGATGATCCAAATTAGTATGAACTTTGTCCATCTTCTTTTTTTTTTTTTTTTTTTTTAAGAAAGTGTTATGGACTGAGAGGTTGGATTGTTACAGAATGTGGGATTAATCCTTGATTAATGAGGCATATCGGAGGATGCCATCTCCATCTCGGGGGTACTGAAGCTTGAGGTGTGGGATTAGTCCTTGATTAATGAGGCATATTGGAGGATGCCATCTCCCATCTCGCAAGGTGGTACTGAAGCTTGAGGTGAGCTTCGATAGTTGCCAAAACCCCAAACCGCTCACGCCTTCATGTGAACTTAGCTGGGAACCAAACCTAACCTGTGGCAGGCCTGCTCCCCCTCCATGGCGTTGCTCGCTCGCCTCCCAAGACGCCCCTACCAAACATTTCGTCCTCTCCAGTACCACAGCCGGAGCCCGACCACAATACCACTCCCCTCTCTCTCTCTCTCTCTCTCTCTCTCTCCTCGAGACCGTAAAACCTCTCCTCCTGAAGCCCTCGGTCCACGATTCCCGGCTCCATTCTCATATTTTAGGCTGCACCGTGGGGCCCTTTCTCCTTTGCAGTGACGTCCGCCTGTAACCAGCATTTTGACTTTCAAATTGAACCGACGCATTTATAAAAAGCAAAAACATACCTTTTTTTTTAGCCCTCAATCTTTCGCTAAATATCTGCTTTGGTTCCATCCTTGCAGCTTAGCACATCAAATTTAAAAATACTAATTAAAATTAATAGAATAATTAATATATTTTTTAATACAAATATTCAAGCTATTATTTATTCGTTTTAATTAACATCATAGAATAAAGCATTATAGATGTAATATTTATAAAATAGGAGATGTTAGAATTAACTTCATAGTACATTTGAATCAAGAACAAAAATCATTTCTAACTTTTGATTCATTTACTAAAATAGATGTTGACGACGTCAAATCATCGGCCTCCAGCGTGCGGTCGCCTCCTCCAGCAAGCTTCTTGCGCCTGCAAGCAAGTTCCGAGGGCCGAAGATTCCGGCGGGGACCCTCCGATGCTCAAGTCAGTGGTCTGGGCATCAGTGAGCTTGAGGAAGCTCGAAAGAGAAAGAGAGAGATGGCTCCGAGAGAGAGATCTCTCGTGTGAGCGTTTAGGGGTGTCATGAGTGTGTTACCCGTCGGGAGTCCCTCTTACCCATCTTATAGACGCTTAAGAGTTTGTTTGGCTTGAGTGGTTGAGGCCTTGTAATGATAACCTTGATGGGTGAAGTGTCAGAGCTGATGTCTGGAGGCATGGGGTTCAAACCACTTTGTCAGAGTATTTAAGGTGATGGCAGCAATGGCAGAGCTTGCTTCCTTCTTTGATATGTCAAGACTACAGGTCAAGTCCCATCAAGGTCGATGGCTTGCAGCTGGTTGGTGGGTCCTGTTCCACCGGAGAAGGGAAAGAGGGGCCGTCCTCCTCGGTTGGGAGGTGCCGGGGCCGCCTGGCTTGGACAAGCCGGGGTGGGCTGGGAAGGTGCTGGGGCCGCCTAGCTTGGACGGGCCGAAGCCGGCTGGAAGGTGCCGAGGCCGGCTGGCTTGGACAGGCCGGGGCCGGCTGGCTTGGACAGGCCGAGGCCGGCTAGGAAGGTGCGGGGCCGCTTGGCTTGGAAGGCAGGGGCCGGCTGGAAGGTGCCGGGGCCGCTTGGCTTGGACAGGCCAGGGCCGGCTGGAAGTTGCCGGGGCCACTTGGCTTGGACAGGCCGGGGCGGCTGGAAGGCGCCGGGGCCACCTGGCTGGGACATGCTGGGGCCGCCTGGCTTGGACAGGCCGGGGCCGGCTAGGAAGGTGTCGGGGCCGCCTGGCTTGGACAGGCCGGGCCGGCTGGAAGGTGCTGGGGCCGCTTGGCTTGGACAGGCTGGGGCCGGTTGGAAGGCGCCGGGGCCACCTGGCTTGGACAGGCCGAGGCCGGCTAGGAAGGTGCCGGGGCGACTGGTTTGGACAGGCCGAGGACGGCTGGAAGGTGCCGGGGCCGCCTGGCTGGGACAGCCGGGGCCGGCTGGAAGGTACCGGGGCTGGCTGGCTTGGACAGGCCGAGGCCCGCTAGAAGGTGCCGGGCCGCCTGACTTGGACAGGCCGGGGCCGCTAGGAAGGTACCGGAGCCGCTTGGCTTGGATAGGCCGGGCCGGCTGGAAGGTGTCGGGCCGGCTAGGAAGCCATTGGCCATGGAGCTGTCGGCCTTTGGGGCGTCGGTCTTGGAGCTATCGGCCAAGGATCTGTTGGTCTTGGAGCTGTCAGCCAAGGAGCTATCGGCCATGGAGCCGTCGGCCTTGAAGCTCTCGGCTGTCGTCTTGGAGCTGTCGGCCAAGGAGCTGTCGGCCTTGGAGCTGTCGGCCATGGAGCCATCGGCCTTGGAGCTCTCGGCTGTCGGTCTTGAAGCTATTAGGTGCGCGTGGTTTTATAAGGCCATAAACGTTACTGTGGTCGAAGGGCCCTTTGGAGGCCAAAGGGGGGCTCCGTCGGTTTCCTTCCTTCACGGTTCTCTAACGGCATTGGATCAGCCACATCAGATGCCTCCTCGCCCCTGAGACAAAGCGGGCCTACCCCAGCAAGACGAAAGGGGCGTTACCTCCCAAGTGGCTGATCCTCGCCTGATGCAGGGCCTGGCTGGTGCAGGCTTCGGGTGCCGACGGGTGTCTGGCTTCATGCCTGGCTGTGCAGGGCTTTAGGTGCCGACGGGTGCCGGGCTTCATGCCTGGCTGGTGCAGGGCTTTGGGTGCCGACAGGTGTCAGGCTTCATGCCTGGCTGGTGCAGGGCTTCATGTACCGACGGGTGTCGGCCTCATGCCTGGCTGGTGCAGGGCTTTAGGTGCCGACGGATGTCGGGCTTCATGCCTGGCTGGTGCAGGGCTTTAGGTGCCGACGGGTGTCGGGCTTCATGCCTGGCTGGTGTAGGGCTTGGGTGCCGACGAGTGCCGGGCTTCATGCCTGGCTGGTGCAGGGCTTCATGTGCCGACGGGTGTCGGGCTTCATGCCTGGCTGGTGCAGGGCTTCGGGTGCCGACGGGTGTCGAGCTTCATGCCTGGCTGGTGCAGGCTTCTGGTGCCGACGGGTGTCGGGCTTCATGCCTGCCTGGTGCAGGGCTTCACCGATGGATGTCGGGCTTCATGCCTGGCTGGTGCAGGACTTTGGGTGCCGACGGGTGTCGGGCTTCATGCCTGGCTGGTGCAGGGCTTCATGTGCCGACGGGTGTCGGGCTCATGCCTGGCTGGTGCAGGGCTTTAGGTGCGACGGTGTCGGGCTTCATGCCTGGCTGGTGCAGGGCTTTAGGTGCCGACGGGTGTCGGGCTTCATGCCTGGCTGGTGCAGGGCTTTGGGTGCCGACGGGTGCCGGGCTTCATGCCTGGCTGGTGCAGGGCTTCATGTGCCGACGGATGTCGGGCTTCATGCCTGGCTGGTGCAGGGCTTCGGGTGCCGACGGGTGTCGGGCTTCATGCCTGGCTGGTGCAGGGCTTCTGGTGCCGATGGGTGTCGGGCTTCATGCCTGGCTGGTGCAGGGCTTTGGGTGCCGACGGGTGTCTGGCTTTAGGTGCCGATGGGTGTCGGGCTTCATGCCTGGCTGGTGCAGGGCTTTGGGAGCCGACGGGTGTCGGGCTTCATGCCTTGCTGGTGCAGGGCTTCGGGTGCCGATAGGTGTCGGGCTTCATGCCTGGCTGGTGCAGGGCTTCATTGCCGACGGATGTCGGGCTTCATGCCTGGCTGGTGCAGGCTTTAGGTGCCGATGGGTGTCGGGCTTCATGCCTGGCTGGTGCAGGGCTTCATGTGCCGACGGTGTCGGGCTTCATGCCTGGCTGGTGCAGGGCTTTGGTGCCGACGGGTGTCGGGCTTCATGCCTGGCTGGTGCAGGGCTTTGGTGCCGATGGGTGTCGGGCTTCATGCCTGGCTGGTGCAGGGCTTTGGGTGCCGACGGGTGTTGGGCTTCATGCCTGGCTGGTGCAGGGCTTTGGGTGCCGACGGGTGTCGGCTTCATGCCTGGCTGGTGCAGGGCTTCATGTGCCGACGGGTGTCGGGCTTCATGCCTGGCTGGTGCAGGGCTTTAGGTGCCGACGGGTGTCGGGCTTCATGCCTGGCTGGTGCAGGGCTTTAGGTGCCGACGGGTGTCGGGCTTCATGCCTGGCTGGTGCAGGGCTTTGGGTGCCGATGGGTGCCAGAGGGCTTCATGTGCCGACGGGTGTCGGGCTTCATGCCTGGCTGGTGCAGGGCTTCGGGTGCGACGGGTGTCGGGCTTCATGCATGGCTGGTGCAGGGCTTCGGTGCCGACGGGTGTCGGGCTTCATGCCTGGCTGGTGCAGGGCTTTGGGTGCCGACGGGTGTCGGGCTTCATGCCTGGCTGGTGCAGGGCTTTGTTGGACCCGGGCTTTTGTTGCTGAGAGCCGATGGTACACCGCTCTGCTAGTGGTACACTAGGCTTCATGCCTAGCTGGCCTAGGGCTTTGCCGTTCCGGCCGGGGCCGTCCCTGCTGGACCCGGGCTTTTGTTGCTGAGAGCTGGTGGTACACCGCTCTGCCAGTGGTACACTGGGCTTCATGCCTGGCTGGCCCAGGGCTTTGGTGCCGCTTGGGCCGGCCGGGGCTATCCCTGCTGGACCCGGGCTTTTGTTGCTGAGAGCCGGTGGTACACCGCTCTGCTAGTGGTACACTGGGCTTCATGCCTGGCTGGCCCAGGGCTTGGTGCCGTTGGGGCCGGCCGGGGTCGCTGGCCCGGGCTTTTGTTGCTAAGAGCCGATGGTACACGCTCTGCCAGTGGTACACTGGGCTTCATGCCTGGCTGGCCCAGGGCTTTGGTGCCGGCGCTTGGGGTCCCTGCTGGACCCGGGCTTTTGTTGCTGAGAGCCGGTGGTACACCGCTCTGCCAGTGGTACACTGGCTTCATGCCTGGCTGGCCCAGGGCTTTGGTGCCGATCAGGGCTTTGTTGCTGAGAGCCGGTGGTACACCGCTCTGCCAGTGGTACACTGGGCTTCATGCCTGGCTGGCCCAGGGCTTTGGTGCCGAGGGCTTTTGTTGCTGAGAGCCGGTGGTACACCGCTCTACCAGTGGTACACTGGGCTTCATGCCTGGCTGGCCCAGGGCTTTGGTGCCGACCCAGGCTTTTGTTGCTGAGAGCGGTGGTATACCGCTCTGCCAGTGGTACACTGGGCTTCATGCCTGGCTGGCCCAGGGCTTTGGTGCCACTGGACCCGGTCTTTTGTACGCCAAAGCGAGGTTGGCCTTGGATGTTGATGCAAGGTAGATCTTCCCTGCATGACATTTTTAAGTATTAATGAAAGAAAACTGTCTTAAGTGCAATGTACTTAGCTCTTGTAGCTCCCATGTTTTTCCTTTTGTGGATTTGAGCACTTCCGTCCGCTGGTGACCTGCCCCCCAGGGAGTCATGTTAGTCGGATTGGAAGTGTCGTTGCCCTTACTTGGGCCTTCTCTCGCATTGGAGGCCAGGACGAGATGCCTGTGGCGGGAAGAAGCTGGAAACCGGGACAAAGCTGGAGTCCGTTGAGGAAAGCCTCGACAGTCGTGGTCATTGAAGATGAATGGCTGGGAGAGTCCATCGAGGGCGTTGCTGAGAGGCTTTGGGTGCTGCTGAGTGGCCCCCGAGCGCTGCTTCTGCAGTTCATGAACTGCTACTTTCAAAGCTTGATCCTGCCGATTGAGGATGGCCAGCTGGTTGATGAGAGCAGCTGAAGTTGGTGGTGAAGGAGCAGAGAGGGTGGCTTTTGCTGCCTAGTGCGATGTGGATGCCCCCCAGCACGATTGGTGAGAACCTCTGGCATGCGCATCACCACCATAGCAATCTTAGAGGGGACGGAGGCTTATAGCTCAGGGAGACAGAGCTTTCTTTCCTTCAGCGCGTCCCCCCTTCCTGGCGCGCCAATCTGATGACGCCAAATCACCGGCCTCGAGCGTGCGGTCGCCTCCTCCAGTGAGCTCCTCGCGCCTGCAAGCAAGTCCCGGGGGCCGAAGATTCCGGCGGGGACCCTCCGATGCTCAAGTCAGTGGTCTGGGCATCAGCCGTGAGCTTGAGGAAGCTCGAAAGAGAAAGAGAGAGATGGCTCCGAGAGAGAGATCTCTCGTTGTGAGCGTTTAGGGGTGTCATGAGAGTGTTATCTCGTCGGGAGTCCCTCTTACCCATCTTATAGACGCTTAAGAGTTTGTATGGCTTGAGTGGTTGAGGCCTTGTAATGATGACCTTGATGGGTGACGTGTCAGAGCTGATGTCTGTGAGGCATGGGGTTCAACCACTTTGTCAGAGTATTTAAGGTGATGGCAGCAATGGCAGAGCTTGCTTCCTTCTTTGATATGTCAAGACTGCAGGTCAAGTCCCATCAAGGTCGGTGGCTGCAGCTGGTTGGTGGGTCCTGTTCCACCGGAGAAGGGAAAGCAGGGGCTGTCCTCCCCGACTGGGAGGTGCCGGGCCGCTTGGCTGGACAGGTCGGGGCCGGCTAGGAAGGTGTCGGGGTCGGCTGACTTGGATAGGCCAGGGCCGGCTAGAAGGTGCCGGGGCCGCTTGGCTTGGACAGGCCGGGGCCGGCTGGAAGGCGCCGGGCCGCCTGCTGGGACATGCCGGGGCTGGCTGGAAGTGCCGGGGCCGCCTGGCTTGGATAGGCCAGGGCCGGCTGAAAGGTGCCGGGGCCGACTAGCTTGGACAGGCCGGGGCCGGCTGGAAGGTGCCGGGTCGCCTGGCTTGGACAGGTGGGGGCCGGCTAGGAAGGTGCCGGGGCCGCCTGGCTTGGACAGGGCCGGCTGGAAGGTGCCGGGGCCGCTTGGCTTGGATACGCTGGGGCCGCCTGGCTTGGACAGGCCGGGGCCGGCTAGGAAGGTGCGGGGCCGACTGGCTTGGACAGGCCAGGGCCGGCTGAAAGGTGCCGGGGCCGCCTAGCTGGGACATGCCGGGGTCGGCTGGAAGGTGCCGAGGCCGACTGGCTTGGACAGGCTAGAAGGTGCCGGGGCCGCCTGGTTTGGACAGGCCGGGGCCGGCTGGGACATGCGGGACCGACTCGCTTGGACAGGCTGGGGCCGGCTGGGAAGGTGCCGGGGCCGCTTGGCTTGGACAGGCCGGGGCCGGTTGGAAGGTGCCGGGGCCGACTAGGAAGCCGTCGGCCATGGAGCTATCGGCCTTGGGCCGTCGGTCTTGAAGCTGTCGGCCAAGGATCTGTTGGTCTGAAGCTGTCGGGTGCGCGTGGCTTTATAAGACCATAAACGTACTGTGGTCGAAGGGCCCTTTGGAGGCCAAAGAGGGGCTCTGTCGGTTTTCTTTCTTCACGGTTCTCTAACGGCGTTGGATCAGCCACATCAGATGTTATTTATTATAGTAATTATTATTAGCTGGTATAATAGAATAACTTATAAGAAGCAAGATTTCGATAGTATTGAATGACAAATTGAGTACCCGCAGTAGATTTTAAGAGTATTAGTTTTATCTCAATTGTTCTATGAAACGGTTATACGCTATCTACTGGTCACTGTTTGGTTTGGTTTAAAGCTCGAAAATCGGATCAATCGAATAAATCGATTTCTTGAAACTAAATAATATTATAAATTTTAATTAATTTTTAATTTAATAATATAAAAATAATAAAATATTAATATTAATTTAAATAAAAAATAAAAATAAAAAATAAATTAAATTTATTTAAAATATGATTAATTTAATAAATTTTTTTAATTTTTATTAAATTATATAAGTTAATTTTAATAATAAAATTGGATCGAACCGGTTAATAATTATTGAGACAGCGATAGTTTTATTCGCTGTGCCACTACAAAAGACCGAAGGTTGGTAAAGCAAAATATCATACGAACTAATGATCACCTTTTCATATGTGTGACATAGAAAGAGCTGAATGTCGTGCAAACCATGCCCACAAACATTCTGGTTTATTCGAGCAGGGTAGACTTATAATGCCAATATATAAGTTGGTGCAACGGCTCTAGTCTAAACCTCTTTCCCCCTTTAAAAAAAAAAAATTCGGTTACTTAAGCTTTCTTTATGTTTTAATAATAAAAATAATAATAATAACAAAAATGCTGTGAGTAACGTGATTGAGGGCATTTGGACGGTAAAAGCTATATGCTTCTGGCCCCGTTCGTCTCACTACTGTTTCTCGGCTTACTCTACAGTACATTGAGCGGCTTCGTTGACAGCCTACTGCTGCGTGGGACCACACCTGCGAATCGTGACCTTTACCTACGTTTCATATTCTAGAGAGTAAATTCAGCTGTAGTCTGTGATGAACGCGACAGAGAAGACAGGGGAGGGGGTCACAGACTCGCAGTCCAAAAGCCCGACGAGTCCTCCTCCCCCTCGTTCTCTTGTTCACTTGTTTTTCTATAACTCCTCGATCTTTTTGGATTCCGCCTCTCCGTTCGCTTATTTGGCCTCTTTCTTCCGCCCTCTCTTACATGTCCGTCATTCTCACTCCCAGCTCTCTTCCCCTTTGTTGTTTTTCTGTTATTATAAAAGACACTGAACTGCTGCTTTTTCTTAAAACCCTCTCGCTTTTATATGAGAAGCCAAAGAGGAAGAGGAAAGCAAAAGTCTTCAAAGAGAAAAATCCACAGCTTTCCTTCTCTCCTCACCTTTTCCTCCCTTATTACATTTCCAACAACGACGCTTCTCTTTTGAAGGGTTTATATCAGAATATTTCTTGAATCTTCTTTGAATCAAGAAAGCAAGGAAAACGGAAACAAGATGACAACAACGTCTTCGCCGAACCTCTTCCTCCTCGCCGCCGCTCTACTGGCCGTCCTGGCCTCCGCCGTGATCTCGCCGGAGGTATACTCCGACGAGAAGCAGCCCCTGGACCCAGGGGAGTTCTCCTCCGCCGTTCCCAACACCGTCCCGGCCTTCCCCGTGGTCCAGGTCGAGAACCAGACCTGCCGCCTCGACCTCTCCGACGAGCTCTTCGGCGGCGTCGCCGAGGCCTGCGGCCGCTCCCTCGACCGCAGCCGCTGCTGCCCGGTGCTCGCCGCCTGGCTCTTCGCCGCCCACGCCCGGTCGGCACTGGAGGTCCACCCCCCGCCGACGGCGACGGTGGATGCGGCGGACGGGCCGCTGATGCCGGACGACAACCAGAAGTGCGTGGACTCGCTGCAGAGCTCGCTGGAGCGGCGGGACATCCGCCTGCCGCGTCCCAACGCCACGTGCGACACCGTTCTCTGCTTCTGCGGCATCCGGCTCCACCAGATCGGATCGCTCCGCTGCCCGGCGGCGTTCAACGTTAGCGCCGGCGGAGGCGGCGCCGCACGGAACGCCACCCCGACGGCGGCGGTCCGGGAGCTGGAGCGCAACTGCCGCAACGCCTCGTACGCCGGTTGCACTCGCTGTCTCCGGTCCCTCGAGAAGGTCAGTCTTTCCATTTTTCTTTTTTTTGTTAACAATTTTTTAAAAAATTCATACAAAAAATAGTCCAAATCTTTTCGTTTACAAGGGTTTTACAAGTAAAGTCCAAAACTCTCGACAGTTTTTTGCTCTTTCGTTCGATTTTTTTTTTTTTCTCCTCATTTTAATGCGAGATGAAATATTACTTCCATCAATTTATTCCCTCTTATCATCGAGGGCATTGCTATCGATGTCCGCGAGGATACCATTTTTTTTTCCAACAATATTATTTTTTTGTTTGTGGGATTATCAATTATTCTATAAAGAAAATAAGCACCAAAGGAGGAATAGTGCGATCTATACTCCGACTTGGAAATTTGTATTCTCATAGATCTTTTTATGAATAAAAATTAATTATTTTATTATGTTCGATTTTTTTTTTAAAAAAAAATGGGTTCTCAAGATAGAGAACCCATTTCTTCAGCGTTTTGGTAGCTCAGGTCGTTATTAGCCTTACGTGCGGAGAATAATAAATAAGGCTGGCCAAAATTTGGATAAATCTTTTGGGCAAAATTTAATGCAACTCATAGTGATAAATATACATTCCCATTCCCTGCGTCTGCTCCTCTTTTCGTAAAGCGGCGACATTAAATTGCACCCCACTTCACCGGCCGGCCGATCAAACTCCCAAGTTTACCAAAATATCGTTCCCTTCAAAGTTCTAGCCATTATATAAATTTTGGAGACATGAGAGTCTCTGTTTCGTTCTTCAAAATAAGAAATTATCGGCTCTCCCTCTTCTCGTCTGGTTAAAGAATTGGTTGTAAAGCGACAACCATTAGATGACGGGATTTTAGACTTCTCATTCCGCCAATTGATCAGACGGGTGACATTGAAAGAGAAGAAGCTCTGATCTGACTTTTTTTTTTTTTTGGGTCTTTTGGTGGTGATGATGTATGCAGCTGAAGGGCCACGGCGGCGGCAACGATCGGGCGGCAAGGATGTTCGGGCGGGACTGCCAGCTGATGGGGCTGACGTGGCTGCTGGCGAAGAACAAGACGGCCTATATCCCCACGGTGTCCGCTGTTCTGCGGGCCGTGCTCTACAGCGCTCATCCGCCAAGCCACGGCGGCGACGGCAACTACAAGTGTAGCCCCGACCAGGAGAACATGCCTCTCGTCGACTCCCTCCAGTTCCAGAAGCTCGACTCTTCCCGTTCTGCCCTCGTTTTTGGCCGATTTTCCTTTCCCTCCCTGTTCGTCCTCGTCACCCTCGTGACCGGTCACATGGTGCTTTGAGGCACGCGAGAAGTAGAAGGACCTGTAAATTTCCTAGTTCCCATCATCTAGTTTACAATTAAAAAATATATATATATTACTACTGATTATTATTCATATACCTTGGTTGACGGTGGTCCTTCGATTGATCTTTGTGATGCTTTCGACTGGCCTGGATTGTTGATAATGTGCATGGCTTTTCTCTTCCTGAGCTAGCTCGGGATATTTTGTTGTTAATTTCTTCAACAGCAACCGGACAAAAATCGTGCACGAGAGGAGAGAAGATATCCCCCGGCGTCTAGCAGCAGGTCCAATCTGGTCCAGGCCTGTATTTGTATTGCAGCCTTATGTCTGTACCCAGGTTTGGGTCTCTCTCTGAGTTGGACAATGGACACCTTTAGTTTGGGCCACGTGTGTTCGCATCGATGTGCCTAGGCCCAAAATATCCAACGATGCTTACCCAGAATACTGCAGTTTTTTTATATGTAAATCTTTTGAGATCCGGTCATGCGACAGTGTGTAAATCTTTTGAGATCCGGTCATGCGACAGTGTGTTTTCATTTCCAGTCTTCTCTTTAGAGTTTTTTTTTTAATGGTTAATTGTTCTATATCAGTGAAAATTATTGACAGTTTGGAGAGAATGTTCAGCGCTTTCTTTTGGGGGCTGATGGCTTGGGAGGGGTTGCCTTTGAAAGTGGGATTGGGCTGCAGGGATTCAAAATTTAAGGATCAAGCTTGCTGTAATTAAGGTTGTGATTAATCCGCAGAGTCGATGGTGCAGGGTAGGTTGTGCTCATATCGGTTTCATGAACGTTGCATGGTTGCAAGGCCGAGAGGCTGCCCTGCTATTCTGGGGGACATACCTCAAAATGCCTCTCGGATGAACGGACGCTTTCAAGAGCTTATGCTTTCAGAATGAAACTTTTGC
Source organism: Calamus simplicifolius (assembly GCA_900491605.1). Classification (NCBI taxonomy): domain Eukaryota; kingdom Viridiplantae; phylum Streptophyta; class Magnoliopsida; order Arecales; family Arecaceae; genus Calamus; species Calamus simplicifolius. Next base: position 420,468 of record UESW01005101.1, on the reverse strand, counting down.
TTCACACAGATATAAATTAAAATCAAAAGTGGGTCAGGTATGGGTGCCATTTAATTTGACTTAAAACAATTGGATTCCGATGGACGAAATTTGATATGATAGAAATTAATTAAAACGCCGAGTCTAACATAAGTCCAGATTTAGATTCATCTTCGAAGATTCATCTTCGAATCATTTAAACATTGATGTCATCAAATACCACTTAATACAATCAGATACATATAGGCAAATTTTATTTTGAAAAATTTTTGTTAAGAAGTACAAGTCTACGTTGGCCATGATCTAAATCAAAACTGTAAATAGGAACTGGACCATTTAAATCCACCAAATGGTATGCCATATATATAATACTTAAGTTTACTAGGCTAATATATCTTGAACAACCAAATTTGGCCAAATCAATTTGCTTTTGGATTTAAAATTTTGGACCGGGATGGTTTGAATTTAATTAATAAAGTTTGAAAAAAATTGGAGTGACACCCATTCAATTTTCACTAACTTGAAAAGTCCCCCTCTACCTTCCTTTTGCATCAGGTCAAGCTATCCAACAAACCTCGGACTGACTAAAAAGAGTAAACCATCCCTATCCCTAGCTCTTCCAAAAGATTTATTATTTTCACCAACTGTTTCTAAGGGACATCATTGTAATAATAAAATTTAAGAAGGAACTTCTGATTTTCTGTAAAAATAATCAAAACTTTTAAAGGACCAGGTGTAGTTCAAAATTTTTAGCTGCTCTGTCAGCTGTGGCAATAGCCGATTGAACTACATGAACGCAAAAAAGATAAATTAAAGGGGTTAATTTCAAATATTTCTCAATTGTGTCGTTGCAATTTTCTGACAGTTAATTTTCAATTGAACCAACGATTCAACCCGGTTAAATTCTTGATGTTGGACTGGATTGGGAATTTTATTTAGCTAACATGGCTAATTAGTGGGGCCAATCGAGTTATCAGGACAAGCTAGCCTAGTTGTCTTGTATGTTATACTTTCCACCCACGAAAGCTTACTTGCCAAAATGATATGGCATGAGAGGCACATAACTATAACCATAGTTACCATTCATTCAAGTTAAATTATAACGACGTCAAATAATAATCTGGCTTCATTCCTTTTCCTACCGCATGCCACTCTTTTCCTTAGGCTTAAGGAAAGTTAGTCGTTAAAATTTTGCAAAAGGAATATTTGGTATCATATTATTTCTTTTCCTTAGGCTTAAGAAAAGTTAGTCGTTAAAATTTTGCAAAAGGAAAATTTGGTATCATATTATTGCGTATTGCTGTAGCAAGCAGCACAAACCTCGGGGAGAGAAGAAATAGACAGACTGGACAATGAAGAAGAGATCGCCTGTATAACAGTTAACGGCAGCATCGTATGAACATTGATACAAAGCCCTTCCACGTCATGAGTTAACCAGCCAGGCCAGATTTTAGATTCCAGTCAGTTTCGGAAGTTCTTCTAAGAAG
>UESW01005101.1:390246-416929 GCA_900491605.1 Calamus simplicifolius | reverse complement strand
ATAGTAATCTCTCTATGACTTGAAAGTGATAATAGATATACCCTTAACCATAATCCATAATTAGCAATAGTCAAAATAAAATCATCTCCCTCCTTTTTCCTAGAAAAGATTCATGTACTTACGCTGATTGATAATTTATCCATCCTGGTGAAAGATATCTACTTAGGAACTATGAAGAAAGGTACAATAAGTATGTACGATAAATTAATGAATAATATCTTGATTTAGAAATCTATTAACAGATGAAAATCCCCATGAAATTCTTTATCAGTGAAATTTATCTTATTCTCATTATTGCTAAAATCTTTCACTTTCTACCATCAAATATTGATCATTTATAGCCAAAATCAGTTCTAAAGATTAATAGAGTCTACTGCTCTCAAACTTAAACAATAATTGTCTCAGAATTTAAAATTTTATAATCTTCCTAAATGATCCATCATGATATAATATGCCAGTCAACTATTTCATTAACATCAGTATCAACCATCTGTATATCTAGCAAAGTAACAATCAGTTTTGAACATGTAATATCCATAATAAAAGTTTTCTAGTAAAATTCACTAAATATACTTATCCATCCAGACTCAAATTCAGAAAGTACTCAATTGTGATTGATCAAAAATATGTAATTAACTATTTCATTCCCAAAAATCATCATTATTAATCATCCCTATAACCAGCAAAATTAGCTCATAATCTTAAACTTACAATATCAACAATGTAAGTTCTACAAATAAAATTTCATTGTATACATCCACATTCAAATTCAGATTAATACCTCAAAATCCACATATCGAACTCAATTGCAATATTGATATAAAGATGTTTAGTTATATTAGTCATCAATTGTAATTTTCAACTACTATATTATATCATATATTCATTTATCTTTTATTGCATATCCAATAAAAGTTTCATCTACCCATATTATTTAAAGGTCTGAAACAGTTACAAGTCATTCCAATAAGTTTGACGGAGCTAAAACCTATAGAAGCCCCTTGGCCTCCCCATTGGTCAAGGTCACCAGCTTGGGAGTCTCACATTATATCATTAGCTTTTGATGCGATGGTTCATTCTTAATTCTCATCAAATTCATAATTCAATTAATATTTTGATAACGTTTAAATTTTGGGCTTTCAAAGCATAATATCTAAAATTCATTATAATTGTCTCAATGTCATCCTAGTATTTTGCCTAGAGTGTCATCATGTATGTGTCCCTAAGGTCAAAACATAGGCTCTAATACCACTAAAGCTGTCACGCCCCAGACCCAAATATTGGGCTAGGGTGACAACCCGCCGCGTGCCGGGCACGCAAGGCGTCTTAAAAATCTTGATATACGATTCAAATGAGGCAATAAATGTGAAAACCAACCATAATACAAATGATAGTTATAAGTGTTGGGTATCAAACCCTACATCCAAGTCATGCTAATAAAGTTGGGCTACAACAAGCCCTACACACAAACATAATAGGATTACACCAATGCAATGGTTCTTATTTTATTTATTAGAAGCTCCATCAACTCCGAATATCCATCATCAACCCTGAGCTCTGAAAAACATTGTGAAGGTTTAATGAGTTTACACTCATAAGTAAGCCTATATACAATCTATCATACTTGAATTTATTTAACATGCTATCAACATATGCATTTTATCAACTTAACATAAATTAAATATTTGATAAGCATCAGAATATGCACTCTAGCAAACTCATTGTTTATGTAATTATAGATTTCCTATGTGTCCCACGGCCCTGCAATACCTCAATCAGAGCACATCCTCCAGATGTGTGGCCATAAACATCAACAGAACACATTGTATGATGTGTGGGGCCATACCATAACAGACACCACTCTACGATGTATGTGGCCATGAAAATCAAACAGAATACATTATAAGACATGTGGGGCCATACCATAACAGAACACACTCTACGGTGTGTGTGGCCATAAAAAATCAAAAAGAACATGTCTACAATATGTGGGGCCATATCATAACAGAATACATCTCCAGTGTGTGTGGCCATATAAAATCAACAGAACACATCTACAATGTGGGGCCATAGTAAAGGAGAACCGCGGTGACACATATAAATCTATTTAACATTTTCATCACAAGTGCATCATACATCTGTATCTCACAATATCTCACAGTGGTTTGCATAGTACAAGGAAATGCATATAATCACCTCAATATAAACATATCGTACAGGCAATCACAAATCTGGTATATGCATCAATAAATCATTTCTTACAATGTTACCAATCATTATAATCATATAATTGTTCATTTGTAATCCACAGTTCCATGCCACAAAGACAATTTAGTTAATTTATAAAAATACATGCAAACTGTATACTCAATTTATTAATTAAACAATTAAATTGCATATAGTCTTACTTACCTCTACGCAAAATCCAATGATGCACCAACTAATCAGATGTCTGGGCACCTATAGGATCAATGTACATAATTAATTCACTGAAATCTAATTAATAAAATGACCCTTACGACCCTACCCAGACTAGTTCACGGGCCCAACTTTGGGCTCGAATATCTCCCACTATACATACCCAATTGGGGAAGTAAAAAATATCCCAAGAAACTAGAATTAACCCAGATTCTAGTCATATAATTTTCTTGTTAATCCCGGCCCGTTACGGGGCCCAAAAAACTAGCCCCAAAACTGCTCGCTGTACGGCCTAGAAGGCCTAGACCAGGCCGGCCCAGCCGGCCCATGGCCAATCCATCACCTGCGCCCCTGTTTCGCCCGAAACAGGGGACAGCCTCCGGCCGGCGGCCAGGGCCGCCGCTGGCCTAATTCGTCCGACCCGACCACCGGAGGCCGGGCCGGAGCCGGCCGCCACCGCGGTCGGCCTCCTTCCCCCCTCCTTTCTCATTCTCTCCCTCTCTCTCTATGCTCCCGCGTGAAATTCACCGTGCCGGCATCGAATCCGACGAAATTGGGGCCGGTCCAGCCGCCGTTGGCCGGACCAGTGCCGGCCGCCGCCGCGGCCGGCCTCCCCCCTCTCTCTCTCTCCTTAATTCTCTCTCTCCCTCTCTTCTCTCTTTTTCTCTCCGCACTGTGCGCACGGTGCCGGTGGCTCGGCCGGCCACTAAGGCCGGCCGGACCTCCACCGAACGCACGTCCGGCGCCGGTGGAGATCATCGGCCAACGCTCGGGCCTTCTCTCTCTCTCTCAGGCTCTCTTTATCTCTCTCTCTTCCTAGTTCTTCTCTCTCTCAGGCTCTCTCTCTCTCTCAGGCTCTCTCTCTCTCAGGGGGACATACCTGAGAATGACGCGCGCCAGGATCAAAGAAGGAGTCCTTCTCCTTCTCATTATAAACATCACGCGACGCCTCGGTCCAGGGACTCGGAAACCCATCAGACACTCAAAGACTTGGGAATCCAAGCGTCATACTGGGAACCTAAATGTCATAATAAAGTCTAGGTGGCAGGTTTCCTTAAATAAATGCTGGGGGGTTACAAAAAGGAAGAAATTGGAGCTTTAGATTTCACAAAGAAGTTCAACAGCAGATTATGGAATAGAATATCAGTGATCTAGACGTCCTACCAAAATCGAACACTTAGATCCATCCCCTAGATGGAAGTAAGTGCAATGTTAGAACTCACTAATGTCTTGATTAATTCCTTTCTAAACTGGGGAGAGCTGAAAAGAGAGGAGGATATCTACACCCAAATCTTTTCCTTGAGTAGTAGGCTTGGTTTACGAGAGGCTTTGAATGCACAAAGGATTCCGAAAAAAAAAAAAAATTTCATACCCATTTTATAAATTTTGCTAGTAAGGCCCTTGTTGAAAGTAGCTAGATCTTTGTTTCAGAGCCCTCCCCTACTTTTATCCTTACAAATATAGTTTCATTTGACCAAACAATGAAAACCACTGACACTATCTTTTTTTTTTTCCTAAAGAAAAGCCCTCCCGATCTTACCAATTCTTGTTTGAACCTATTTGGAAAGTCTGAAGATGGACATGAGGTAGAAAGAGAGGATGGAAAGAACCATATTTAAGAGTATCAATCTACCCCTTATAAATAGAAGTTTTTTTTTTTTTTTTTTTTTTTCATGCAGCCAAGCAATTTTGCATCTTATCAAGAAGAGGTATCTTGCATTATTTGGGACACTGCAATCATGTTAGATGAGTGCCCTAGAGAGTCAATTATTGCATACACATTATATTTTATTTCAAACTTTCATTATACATGATCATGTTCATATTAATAAAATTGAGCATTTTTTCATAATGTTAATGTGCCATGTATTTTCCTTAGGGTTGATGGACAATGACATATTTTTAAGAGTTAAAAATTTGAACACATGTCATAATAGATTAACTCCTAAAACGCTCCCAATAAATTAATCAATCATAAGGACGATGATCGATCCGATCAGATTGAAGCATAGATCGCCTTGATACGAGTCTCTTGTATAAGGTATGAGATATTAAGACAAAAATGCTGGTAGATGTTTGACATCGGTACCGAGCATGACCATACGAAAAGTTAGTAGAATGACTATTCACTCGTTAGTAACTTTTCAGTAATGTACCATGTAAGTAGTCCTTGACCTATAGTGCTTCAGTTACTCACATTAGAGTTATTGCAGTTTGACTGCATATTACCTTGATCCTTTAGGCATTCAGGACTATATTATGTATGTTGGCTGCAGTGATCCTAATGTACGAGTAAGGAGTATTCATAAGAAATCTATTGGCCTTAGTCGATAAGGAGTAGTCCTATGCTATTTAAGAGACTGAGTTCATAAGTCCGTGGCCATGGCAAGTGATAATGAAAAGGAGTTTTGCATTAGAATCACAAGTTGAACTCGAGTCGAATAAATATTCCATATGACCGATGCTTAGGGTTTGACGAGTTATCTTTAACCTAGTACCATATTGGGACTCTTGATAGAAGGACTATATATACTACATGGTAACTGTATATATTTGGGTTCTTTTTCTAACTGTTGGCTTGTCATTATATACTACTAGGTATCACTGGTGGATTATGAGAAGCTTACTGGTATATACATTGATCCATGATGTTCTCTTCAAAACCAAAGAAAGAGATCACATCATAAAATTTTAAATACCACTGATGTGTGCTTATTTTAATCTATATGGATTTTTTAAGTTTGCAAAGCAAATGCTCAACATCACTAGAGAAAAATCCTTCAGACCGTTAATATAAATCTCTTCCTCTAAATCTCTATTAAGGAATACTGTTTTCACATCAATTTGATGTAACTTAAAATCAAAATGAGCTACCAATGCCATAATTATCCACAAAGAATCTTTTTTGGATACAAGAGAAAATGTCTCCATGTAGTCGATTCTTTCCTCTGAGTGAATCCTTTGGCAACGAGCCTTGCTTTATATCTTTCAATGTTGCCTTGTAAGTCTTTTTTTGTTTTAAAGACCCATTTACATCCAATGGCTTTTACACAATCAAGCAACTCAACAAGATCTCAGCTCAATTAGATGCCATAGATTTTATCTCGTTCTTCATGGCATTGTACCATAAGTTTGATTCCTTAGAACTCATGGCTTATGAAAACATTTTAGAATCATTTTCGGCTCTAATGTTATAGTCAAATTTCTGTAGATACATAATATAATCACTAGGAATGACTGATTTCTTTATTTTAGTTGATCTTTTTAATGTTGTGTCAATAACCTCTTGAGAAGTATCTTGCATAACTGATTGTTGTTGAACAATAAATCTTCTAAATTATTATCAGCAGCTTGTGAAATCTCATGGCTGATTGTTGAGCACTTATTTGAGCTTGAGGGGTGTTATGAATGACAATCGATCTCTCACTTAAAGTGGAAGCTAGAATATTTAAATATTCTTTCTTAGAAGAAGCCAAATATTAAGATTGATCACTCCCACTAACCAAGTCATTCTAAAGAAATTTTGCATTTATTGATTCCACAATCCTAGTATTGTAAGATAGATAATAAAATTTATAACCCTTGGACTTCTCAGCATATCTAATAAAATATCCACTAATAATCCTTGGGTCCAGTTTCCTTTCTTGTGGATTATAAACTCTTACTTCAAATGGGCATCCCCAAACATGTATATTTGGAAACAGCTTTGGTTGAAACTCTGTTTAATATATACGTGGTCATTTTAAGAGCTTCAGTCCCCAAGGATTTAGGTAGGTTGGAGCTGCTAATCAAGATCCTCACAATGTCCAATAGTGTTCGATTCCTTCTTTCTGCTACACCATTTTGGTCTGAAGATCCCGACATGGTGTATTGTGTAACAATTTTATTTTTCTCAAGAAACTGACAAATAGACCAGGTGTCTATCCATCTTCAGTATATCTACCATAATATTCTCCATCTCTATCTGACCTCACGATCTTAATTTGTTTGTCGTATTATTTCTCTACTTCTGCTTTGAATACCTTAAAAGCATCTAATACTTCGTTCTTATTATGAATGAAGCAAGTAGAGATACATATATCGTGAATAGTCATCAATAAATGAGATGAAGTATCTCTAATCACATGAGTCCATATTTGAACTACAATATATGTATGTATGATCCCAATAATTTTGAATTTTTCTTGGCATCTTTCTTAGAACATTTTCCTTTATGCAGTCCACACAAGTGCCAAAATCAGTAAAATCAAGAGTATCAAATACTTTATCTTTTACTAATCTTTTAATTCTTTTAATGAAAATGTGACCTAATTTTCGATGCCACAAAATAGAGGAATTCTCATTACAACACATTTTTTCATATCTGTGTTAGTTTGGGCATGCATTACATTATAAGAGGTATTATTTTTTAAATTAATTTGAAAAAGATTGTCAGACAATGTATAATTCCCAATAAGCTTAGATTTATAAAATAAATCAACAGAGCTTTTATTAAAATTAAAGGAATATCCTGAGAGTACAAGTCTTGACATTAAAATCAAATTTCTAGAGAAACTTGAAATATAAAATTCTTTTCAAATCTAAAATAAAATCAAAATCTAAAACAAGTATGCACATTCCAATTGCTTCTACATGTGAACTCATCTTGTTTTCTGAATAGATGTTTTGTTTACTTCCAAATGGTTTTCTTTGATTTAGAAAACCCAGCAAGGTATTTGAAACATGGATTGTAGAACCAGAATCAATCCACTATGTGTTATGACAAATGACTACATTGGATTCAGGATATACAAATGGGGTTAGAGTACCTTTTTTTAAGCCAAGCCTTGAATTTGAGGCAATCCTTCTTAATATGCCCTTTTCTTTTGCAAAAGAAGCACTTGGATTCCTTCTTGACTTATGTATGGATGGGTACTTTACCTTTTCATTTGCATTTGGCTTTAGCAACTTTAGTCTTTCTCTAAGTAGCTAAATATGCACTTTCTTTCATTTTTAGAATCAGCCTCCCTTCCTTTTGAACACACATGGTCAAAAGTTTATTAATTGACCATTTGTCCTTATGTGTGTTGTAAGATATTTTGAAGAGACTATATTGTTGTGGGAATGAATTCAAAATAAAGTGCACTAAGAAAGATTCTAACATTTCAATCTCTAGGGATTTTAGCTGAGCCATAATATCCCTCATCTTCATGATGTGCTCATGCACACCTCAATAGTAGTAAGCTTTATTGATGATAATTTTGCCATTAGGGTGCTAGCCAGTGCCTTATTTAAAGACTTAAACTGTGCATTAATAGCATTTAGAAGTTTCTTAATATTTTTGCATTTAGGAATTGAACCACGTATACTAGCATAAATCTTAGTATGTATGAACATCATACTGAGGTGATTAGATCACTCCCATCGTTCATACACAACAATCTCAGTCTGAGTGCTACTAGGTGTAAATAAATGTGATTTATCCTTTCTAATAGCATAGTCAATGTCCATGCACCCTAACTGAAAAAGAATTATTTTCTTCCATACTTTGTAATTGTCACCACTTAAATTGGGAACATTACATTTCATATCAAAATATTAACAAACAAAATAGCTGCACAAAAATAAAAATCATATTCATGTAACTAAATTTGAGGCATACAACTTAATGTCATGTCTTACCAATGTAAGTATGCAACATGAATCAGTAACATATAATAACTATCTGTGGGCTAAGTTATTATACTTAAATAGATTTATTAACTTAATGATGTGACTAACAAATTATATTCCTTTCTTAATTCTATGGTAATTAAGAAAATAATTTATTATCCCATCTTAATTAATTATACAAATACAATAAAAATTCCTATGGGATAAAATTTATTGCATTAAATATAATTAATTACAATTAATGTCATCTAACCTTATGTGATCTTTGCAACTAAATATATAATTTTAATTAATTAAAGATGCTGATACTAGTCCTCAATTAATAAAATTGACCAAAAGACATTCAAACTCCATTATATGCATATAGATTAGCCAATTTATCTTAACATGAAGGATGGCATTAATTAGTGATCTTAATCAACATAACATTTTCAAATCAAGGTTTAAATCAATCAAATTAGCTAGGTAGAGGTCCCCTCATTGCTTTCCTTAGATATCAATTTAATTTGTGAGGTCAATCAACGGAACCAATTAAGAAACTACGATATCTTTACCTTCAAGAACCATATTTCTAAACACCAATTGATCAATCAAGCCCTAAAAGGATATGCATTATGATTTTTCACACTATTGCTAAATATAATTTTATTCATGTATATAAAATCTAATATACAAAATAGGAGCAATAGATACCAAGTATTTATTTAATATAATTTCAAAATTATCATCTTAAAAAAAAATATTTTATCAATTAAAATACGTCTACCATAACTATTATTTCCTTGGGCTAGTCTATGCAAAACACCGTAGGCATAGAGGCTTAGGAGGCATATTTTAATACAAAAAAATTTAAACTTAAGAAACACATAATAAAACAAATCATATCACATGATACAATAAAAATAAATTATATCAAAATATTAAAAGATAAAAGCATGTATTTAAAATCCAACTATATGGATAAGATGCTTTCTTATCCCTTTCTTTCCGAAAATCACACGAAAAACCAAAATAGCACATCGAAATGGGCTAGCCCAACAGATATGCTTGCCAACTGCCTATGGCATAATGGATAAGGCATTGATTTTAACCGATCCAATTTGATTTTGAATCACCGTGAGGGCCCCTCATTTCCCTTTCCATGATTTTTTTTTTAATTTATGTATGGCCCGTGCACCGAGCACTTTTACCACTGAGATGCTCAGGTTAAGAATCTAAACCTTAACCACCATGCCAACACCCAAGATGTCATCTTTTAATGATTTTTTATTTATTTAAACCATATTCGAGAATAGAAGAGATTGGGATGGATGCATGCTTCATGACATAGATCTTGCTGGTGCTTCTCTTAACAAAAAATGCTTTCTCAAATAAAGCTAAATATTAGGAGTGCACTAGATCTAATGCCCTTTGGTGGTCATGAACAACCTTCTTGGCGACCTATTAACTCTTCAGGTACCTAGGTACTTAGGTCAAATGCACCAAGGTACTACCAGTAGCCTCTTTATTAGCATATCCCTATTATCCTTATCACATGCCTGTTTGGTCAAATAGTTCAGGGTATTACCAGTAGCCTTCCCTTTTGGACTACCCCTAAATAAGAGAAATAGAGACTAAGAACGCCTTATCACACAAGCAATGAGAATGAGATAATAAATGTTGCTACAGGGATTTAATCAATTCCAAAATAATGGAAACACTGGTAACAAAACAAGGCAGAGGTATTAGAAAGTTTGATACCAACCGTAAGGGATTTTAAAATCTATACCGGAATATTAATAGGATCAATGTATTACCTCTAGCCATTATTTATGATCTATCCCCTAAGGATCTAGATCTTGATTGAGTACTTTCAATCAATGAGCAATTGCACAACAATGGTGTATCCCCTGAGGATTTGCTTTTGATGAGGATCGAATCTCTTTCTAGCTTCTATATGGTTTTCTTATATATGATGTGATATCAAAAACCTTCAGAAGGAATCTCTATTTATAGAAACTTTCTTAACTCTTTTTAACCTCCTACTTCCATCAAAATAGGCATTTTAAATTTTTAAAGAGATATAGTTATCACTTAATAATTAGTGGATGAATATTGTTGAGAGTTATCTTCAAAAGATTGAGATATATTGCAAATGCTTACCATAAATAATAAAATAAAATAAGACCATCATTTACGAATACTAAGTATAATTCGAGTTATACTACAGAGTATTCTATGATTCTTATAAATATAGTCATATTTAGTATTACGTATAATTCGATTTGATCATTTTGCATGCACGTATATGGATATTTTTAGTGAGCTGTCAAGTTCATACGATGTTTATTTATCATATCTAAAGCTACAGGACGTTTAAAATGTGCCCATGTATATATTTGGGATTTAAGTAAGGATCAGAATGGTTAAATATTTCTGGCATGAGACGAATGAAAGAAAGTTATATTTTATTAGTGAAATTAGTTGATTTTAAAAATTATATTTAATGACATATTGAATTATTATGAATTTTTTTAAAAAATCATATCACATGTCAAACAGGAGGAGATGGGCTTTGGATGTGACTTACGCATTTGGATACAGAAGCAAAGATTTTTTTTTTTGGTACAAGCGGCGATCACACAAGCCTAATCTGAATCAATCCAGAAGCATCAAATATAAAATTTGCAGCAAAACAATAGGACAAGGATCACCCTGACTCCATATCCAATAGCCAAAATGCTGGGCCACTGAAGCCACCATCCAACCAGCAGCCGAATTGGCTTCACGGTATAAGTGTCTGGAATCTGGGCATATGTCCCTAAGAACCGGATTAAAGGGGGCTACAAGAACATTTTCCTTCCGAAGCCACCTAATGACCATTATAGAATCACCCTCGATCACTAGTCTATGAGCATGAAGAATCTGAGAAGCATAGGTAATACCTGCCCAAGTTGCATATAGTTCGATCATAGGGACGGATGAATCCAGGGTACCAAATCCACCAGCTGCCAACATATGACCCTGAGGCCCACGGATGATGAAGGCCGAACCAGCAAGTCTACCACGGACACTCCCATCAAAGTTGATTTTGACAAACCCTGGAAGGGGGCCTCCCATGAAATGAAAACTGTACGTCGGTTCGCTGCCGAAGCAGCAAGGGAACCCCAGAGGCCAGAGGAGTCAGAACCAGCCGATAGCAAAGCACGGGCACAATCCGTAGATAATGATCTGATCTTCCACACCAGCCTCTGTGAAGAAATAAAGTCCTCGAGATTTCTTGAAAGCCAAATTTGGTAAGCCGTAACCGCCCAAAGACCACATATATGCTGAGGGGCCCTCCGGAGATCATGAAAGAAGAGGGAACGTGGGGAACCTGAAGCATCCACTTACTAATGTAACCCATCAGGTGCCAAATCCGTTGAGCTCTAGGACATAAGAAGATAGCATGATCGATAGACTCGTCCTCCAATCCACAGAGGGCATATCGGCTGGATTGACATACCCCTACGAGAGAGCAGGGCACTCGTCGGAAGGCAGTCCCAAAGAAGCTTCCAAATAAACAGCTGAACCTTGGGAATGGTGGGGAGCAACTAGATCCAAGTAGCATCCTTCGTGCACTGGGGCTGAGGCCTAAAGAACTTCATAAGGTCCCTGAAAGGGGCCCTAGAAAGAGAGGATCTCTACCAAAGCCTGACATCAGCCGAGGGACTAGAGATGAGAGGAATCGAGAGAATCCGCTGAGAGAGTTCCCCACCAAAGAAATGGGTCACCGTGGGGGTATGCCAGGTGTGAGAATCTGGAGAAATCAGATCCTTAACCCTCAAGTCGAGGGGACATCAATACTGATAAATGAGGGCCACCGAGATAGAGAAGCTCCGAAATCCAAGAATCATGGATAACATCAATAGACTGACCATCACCAATCATCCAAGAAATATTCTTCAGGATAGAATCACCATACTGACACACCTCATTCCAAAAGGAGGAACACCTCTGGGGCGGCAGAATGTGCTCCCCAGATCTCCAATCACCATACCTCGCCCGCATCACAGAGCTCCAAAGACAATGCGGCTCCAAAAGAAAGCGTGATGCATGTCTGGCCAATAGAACTTGACGCCTAACCATCAGGGATTGGATTCCGAGGCCACCTTCTTGGATAGGCATACAGATCGTGTCCCAAGATAGAAGGTGGATGCCATGTCCATCTTGCATAGATGCCCATAAAAAATCTCTAAAACATCTCTCAATCCTCCTTAGATAAGTAATCGGGATGGCCGCATTCGAAAGCATATAAAGAGGAAGGGAGGAAAGAACCGACCGAATAATGGTGACCCTAGCCATCATGGATAAATCAGTGACATGCCACCCATCAATACGCTGACGGACACGCCTCTCAAGGTCCACATAGTCAGAACAGCGGGACGTCTACCGGTCATGGAATTCCCAGATACATAAATCGGTCAGTCTGAGTTGATATCCCCAACAGATTGATAATAGCTTCTCTGGTGGGTCTGGAAGTCTTCGGGCTAAAACAAATAGAAGACTTAAGAAGGTTGACCTTCTGCCCAGAAGCCTGACAATAAGACTGAATGATGGAATCGAAGGAAACCACATTATCAGAAGAAGCCTGACCCAGAAGAATACAATCATCGGCAAACAGGAGATGAGAGACAGGAGGCCCCCCTGCCCCTACCAGAAAAGGAACAATCCTCCGATTCTGCTCAGCCTGATGGAAAGCACGGGAAAGATCATCTGCAGCCAGAATGAACAGTAGAGGAGATAGAGGGCAGCCCTGACGTAATCCCATAGCGGAATGAAAAAACTCAGTCAGGCTCCCATTAATGATCAGAGAGAAAGAAGGCCTCAGAATGCAAGCCATAACCCACTCAATAAATAGCTCATCGAATCCAAACTCCTGAAGAGATCGTGCAAGAAGGCCCAATTCAGTCTATCATACGCTCTCTCCATATCAAGCTTAACAGCCATAAGACACGTCTAGCTGGGGCTCTATGGAGATCATGCATAAACTCTTGAGTGATGAGGACGTTGTCCGAGATAGAACGACCTCTAATGAACGCCCCCTGTTCCATAGAAATAAGGCGGGGTATCACCAAACGGAGGCGGCTAGCTAAGAGGCGAGCACATACCTTATATAAAGTAGTGCACAGACTGATCGGCCTAAAATGCTGAGGGAGAGAAGCATCCGAGCGCTTGGGCACAAGAGTAATAAGGGTCCGATTCCATTCCACAGGAATATGCTTCAATTGGAAGACAATCTGGATAGCCTGAATCACCTCCTGCCCAACGATATCCCAATAATATCGGAAAAAGAAGGGCAGAAATCCATCCGACCCCGAGGCCTTGTCCGGACCAAGCTCCCAGAGGGCCCTACGAACCTCCTCCGCATGGATCGGCCTGACAAGCATGATATTATCTGAGGAGGAAACCTTTCTGGCATCAGATACCTGGATGACCGGAGCCCCATCACCAGTGGACTCAGACCATCTAGACTGAAAAAAGTTAAGAAACTGAGTTTGAATCGAATGGATGTCCTCCAGAAAGTTCTCCTCCGCATCAGCTACCCTCCGAATCCTATTAGCTGCCCGGCGCTTCAGAGTAGCCTGGTGAAAGAATCTGGTATTACGGTCCCCTTCACGGATCCACTGCACTCTGGACCTTTGACTCCAATATATCTCCTGCTGCCGGAGAAGGGAGTGGTGGTGAGCAAGACTCTCACGCAGCAAGGAGAGATTAGAATCCACAAGAAAACCATCCTGGTCCTCCTTCACCTGAAGAGCACTAATAACTACTTCAGCCTCCTCCACTTGCCTAATCAGATCTCCAACCTCCAGCCTGTTCCATCTGGAAAGTCTACGGCTAGCCAGCATAAGGTGACGAGATAACTGGTAAGCAGCATTACCCCTGATAGGCAGATGCCATACCTGAGATATGATAGTCTAAGCAGTAGAATGGAATGTCCAGAATCGCTCGAATCTAAACTGTTTCCTCTGATGCTGATCAGCCTCCATGGATATCAAAATGGACAGTGATTCGAGGCGATCCTAGGAAGGTGAGTAACAGAGATAGCATGGAACCTATGAATCCAATGAGCAGTGGCCAAAGCTCTATCCAATCTCTCCCAGACCCGCGCTGACCCCTTCCGATTATTACACCAAGTGAATTGAGGCCCCGAATAACCCAGATCCATCAGCACAGAAGACCCAATAAATGACCTGAATTCACTTATGTCAGCAGAGTCAGTGACTCTTCTGCCCCCCCCCCCCCGCTTCTCACTAGCCTCGGTGATACAGTTAAAATCACCAGCAATAATGGAAGGAATCCCCTAAGCAAGGAGGGAAGTCAACTCCGACCAAAGGATCCATCTCACACGATAATCTGTACTGGCATAGACCGCCGATAGGAGCCAGAGGGTAGAAATCCCATCAGAGACAACAAGGCCAATCAACTAGTTACACTGATGAAACATATCAACCGTAACCACTGAGTCACGCCATATGGCCAAAATACCACCAGACAGACCCTCAGCCTCCACAGCATAAGAAGACCAAGACCGGGCAATCTATCTCCAAAACCGCGCCAGACTGTCTCCCGATAGCCTGGTTTCTAACAGAACACATATATCAAAGTTGTATAACTGCAACAGTCTACCAAAAAGGAATGGAACGAGGGCTTATTAGCACATCTAACATTCCACAGTAAGATTTTCAATGATTAACTGGAGATAGAGGGGACCCCCCTGGTCCTCTACCATAAAGCTATCAGAATTACACCCTACAGGCCGAATGCCATCCGGAGAATCCAGAATGGGACGGGCCCGCATAGCAACTGAGTCCTCAACAATGTCCACGAATCCTGGCCCAAGAAATTGCCAGAGGATTCCTCACACTCCTGGACAGCAGGCCTACCCGAGTTGGCCATCATCACCTCCTGACCACTGAGTCCCATGTAGCAAAAGGGAAGGGCCGAATTAACCATAGAAGGAATGAAATCCACTCTACTTTTGTGAAGATTTCCCTTGCCTTTCCCTTTCCTCATCTCCGGTTTGGAGTTGGACCTAGGAGGCAGGCTGTCAGCTGGTCTGGCCCGCTTAAGGGGGCCCGAAACCATCTCCCTAATCTCCGATTGGCCCCCTTCATTGGAAACCAAACCCAAGGAGGCAAAAGGGTTAATAGTAACCACAGATTGGAACAAATGAGGTTCAGAAATCCCAACCATATCCATCTTCAGCTTCCCCCTGGCTGAACTATTGAAAACGACACGTGCCTGATGAACCGGCACGGCCACCATTTCTGAGGCTTCCTTATCCCCTCCTTCCCTAGCCACCTTCTTCTTTTCTTTTTCTAGATCATTCACTGGAACGAACCTGATGAACCTTCACTGCCACAGAAGCAAGGGCATCCGTCACCCCTCCAGACTGATGAAGAACCTCAGCTCCCTTCAATGATCCAGGGGGACGTTTGCATCCCACCTTCATCGGAATGCTCTAGCCCTCATCCACTGCACCCGACTGAGAAGCAGGACTAGGACCAGAGACTGCCGAAGTAGACTTAGACAGGAGACCCGACGCACTCCTCCTTTGATGCACGCAGCTAGCCACGGCCAATAGACGAAGCTGCTGGCAGAATCCTCCTCCTCTGCCATGGCCGACGGCGAGCAAGGACCACCCAAATGCAAAGATCCGCAGATCGGGCAGATACCCTCCATGGATTCATACACAAACTGCTGCCAAAAAGAACCCAGAAGCCCCTGAACCCAGGTCCCTAGCCGAGCTGCCACCCTCGCGAAGCCACCCCTGCTCCTTGACAGCATAACATCATCCGCGCAAGAGAAGATTCCCGCTGGCTCAGAGATAATTCTGAGGATGTCCTCCTTTCAGAACTCCAATGGAAGGTTGGGCATCCTCACCCATACCAACGCCGAGGGGATGGAGTCCTCCACTGGAAAGAATTCTGGACGCCACGCTTCAGTCCCAATTATCTGACCATTAATCACCCAAGAACGATTGAGAACTAGATCGCATGCCGCCGGGTCTTCAAATCAGAATATATGGCATCGGCAGGCAAGGCTAACAGGGGCGATGACTCCGGGAATACCAACTCGCCTGAACTCCCTGATGTATGCTTCAGCCGGCACCCACTTGAGGAAAGACCGGGCGAGAACAGCCCTCTGCTGCCACCCTACCACCTCCTCCTCTAGCATCGACATCGGGACCCGAACAACTACCGAAAATCTGGACTCCAATCGCGCCACCTCCGCTGGAGAAGGAGACGACGACACCCATTTGAACCCAAACTCCGCCACCTTCCTCCTAGGAACCCGATGCTTGTAGCTCCATCGGACGCCATGGGAAGACAAGGAATGAAGGGATGGAAGACAACTGAGAAGCAAACAGCAAGCTGACAAAGGTCGCCGGAGATCGGGGGAGGAGAAAACCGTCTGCACGAATCTTAAAGCATGCCAAAGGAGAAGTACCAGAGAAAAGCTCGCATGATTCTCAAAGCACATCCATTCTTCCCAAAGATGTTTTAGTATACTATTCTTTTAACACTCGATTTTAACGACAAAACGTTCAGTTTTACGCGGCTGCACCCCGTGAATAACCATTCTTACTACGATACACCAACGTCTTAACTCATTCGGGAAGAACAGGCCTAAAGGATAAATTAGGACAAAGCATACTTCAAGAGTAGCTAATCAACGAAAAACCAGCGATTGAGATGCCTACTTTGTGAGCAGAAAGGTTAGAAAAAAATTTGGACAAAGAGTCCCTATTTACATATATTTATTTATTTATTCTGGTGACAAAACCATGATATGTTGTAGTTGTTGTTAGCTTTTTCTTTTTGTATATATAATTTTAAATTTCACTTATTTATTTTTACTTGTATAATGTTGCCGGCTCATATCAATATGGTAGGATGGGTTAGAAAAAATGATTTGTTACGGTGATTCGTCGTATATGTATAAAAATTATTGTAATAATTATGATGATAAAAAATTTATCGTAATACGTTTTCAAACCATCGTAATAAGTTATTATCGTAATAATTTATTATGATAAAATTATTTATGTCGTAATAAACAACATATTACGGTCAAAAATATCATCGTTATAAATTTTAAAAAATATATAATTTAAATAAAAATCTATTACGATGACTTAGTTTCACCGTAGTAGGTAACTATTACGACGAAACTAATTCATCATAATAGGTTGTAACTTATTACGGCGAAACATTTTCACTGTAATTGCTACCTATTACGGTGAAACAAATTTGCCGTAATAGCTTGTAACCTATTACGATAAAATAGTTTCGCCGTAATAGACAGCTATTACGGTGAAAATGTTTCATCGCAATAAAATTTTATTTTTTATTTTTTTATTTTATATCTGTTACAATAATTTAATATAATATTAAAGAAACAATATTAGAAATAATTTTTTGCTTCAAAATTTTCATAGAAAATTTAATAAAAATATTTATTCATTTCAATAAAATCATCATATACAATATTTTTAAAAATACATAATTAAAAAAAATACATGTACAATGAAGGAAATGAGGTCTGCTGGGATCTACTAGGAGAAAATCCAGGCACTAGCTGTCACATGTAAGTAATGAGCTCATCAGTCATCGCCTTTAGATCCTCGATGGTCTTCTGTTGCTGAGCAATAAGCTCTCGGCACTCATGTAGCTCATCCTTTAATTGTGAGTTTTCAGAAGATGAAGAACTACATCTAGTTCTCGATGTATCCTTCAGTAGTGGACCCTATCCCCTTATATAACTAGATTTATAGCCTAAAACCTCCTCAAAAGCAGCATCCTCATTGATTGGTTTTACTGAAGAGTCTTATGAGGAAAGTTTCTCTACTAACTGTGCTCACGATGAAAAGAAAATAAATTCAACATGTTTAGTATAAAATATTACATTCAAGAATATTATATTTTTAATTGATAAAACTTATATAGATATCTTCAGCCTTTTCATTTATCCATTGATTCTTTTTTTTTTTGTCAAAATGAAGAGTATTCCAAAGATGAAGTCTTGATGGCTCCTCTTCTGTAATAGGATCTCTCTGAAAAAAAAGTTTAAGATAATAAATTTCATCAAAAAAGGATAATAGTTTAAAATAAAAGGAACTAGCTGAGATTTTTTTTTCTTGGGCTTGCATGAATCGACTACAGTGGAAGCTTGCATCCCTTCAAGCATCCAAATTTATGACTTAAAAATAGTTAGAAAGACATTTTATCCTTCTTATGAATGGAGGCATCCAACAAATCTGGTGTCATGAGCAAATCCCAAACCAAAGGACAAGTTGATATTATAGGACGAGTCAAGAATTCAAGTTTATGAAGGATGGAATGACCATGTCAAACAGATGGGACAAAATACAAGAAAGTTTTAATCCCAAGAAAGCAATTGTTAGATAAGAATGTCTAACTGAATTCATCTGCTTTAATTGTAATAAGAGATGGATCCTAAAGGAGCAAAAATAAGAAAAGATATTAATAGAAAACTATCATGAGTCATATGGAATTAATGTCATTCTCATTTGTCCCTATCAATTTAGATTTTTCTGGAGCTACCTAGCAGAAAGTTCAAAGGCAATCTATGTATGAGATTTTTCAATATGGCAACGAAGCTAACATTTCCTATCAACTAAGCTTATCATATAACAATACAAATAAAATGATGCAAAAATAATACCTGAAGTGAGTTTAGAATAGAAATATGCTGAAAGAAAGACCAGATCTCGGGAGATAGTGTTCATAGTCTATTCAAATAAAAGGGCTTACACACGACATCATGGTAATGCATTTTGTATGAGGATTATAACCCAGAAGCATAAATTAAGAAAGGCATTCCAGCATAAAAGGTCAGAAAATGCCTAAGTTGACAATCCCAAGACACTCCATAATTGCCAGTCGGCAATCTATTGTTAATAATAAGATAACCAACCACTCATTTGGAAAGCCCATCCACTACTACATCCACTGCTCAAAAGATCTATTCTAAGATCATACCTAGATCATAAAACAGGAGTTCAATTCCTCAATAGTATCCATCCATCTTTATAGGAACCTCTTCATTATTTTAACATCCATTGAATGGTATACCATATATTGATGCAAGTTGCTCAAGTTGGGTCTGAGTCCAGAAAATTCCAATCCTATCCATTTGGGCCTTTGATCTAGGATAAGCTGACGATTCTTTTGACTCAGGATTGCCTGGAGAAGATGGATACATTAGGTAATCAAGTCAAAATGAACTTCGATCCCATTCCCACAGCAGAAGTTAGGCCTGACTCTGATTCATAATTTCTTTGACTCAAAGGTGCTGCAGGGGAAGCTAATCTAAGTACTGATTGTCTAGTTTATACAAGAAATTCAACAAATTTGATAGTAATCAGCATCTCCATCAAGGCAACCTCATTGAAGCATCCAGTATTATTGGATATACCTCACCAGCTTCTTCCAATAATGCATCAAGTCCGTGAGAATGATACCATAAGTTTCTTTCAAAATTGACCGAGAAAAGAAGTGAAGGTAAGTACTTGCATGGCGACCCACTAACCAACCCCAATGATATAGGACCAGTCCAAGTCAAATTCCCAATGATTGTTAGTGGCATCAAAGGTCTCAATGGCCAGCTCATCTAATGACACTCAAATCTGCATCTGTCAAGCTCAAGTCTCATTCAGTGCCTCCCAAAACAGTGATGCATGATTATACTGAGTAGTAAAATAAAGTTGTCAGTATTAAAATTCCTCAATCTCTTTTAAGTGTTGTCGCAGTCCCTTTCAAGGGCCTCTCTGCAATTCTAAACAAGACGGACCATGGATAAATGCAAAGTGCCTTGGCATCATCATAGCAGATTCTTTTAGAACCTTACTCGATGTCCTTGACAATATAGTTTGAGAAGCCAGCATTGGTGCTACAGTCCAATTTGACAAACCAATAGCCTGATATATAGACAAAAAAACTTCCCATATATCATGTGAATGCGATACATGACTCCGTATATTGTTGGGCCTGGTGTGAAGCAATCAAGGCCCAGAGGATTAATTTATATTGGGCTGGATTTGAGTCCAAGGGTTGAGATTAAATCAAATCACGGATGTACACAGGCTTGAGGATTAGTTTAATCTCATTGGGTTAGTTCATGAAAGTTTTTATTGAGTCTAGGCTTGACCCACCTCGTGGATGTATTTAAACTCTAGTCGCTAGGGTTTGCATGGAAGAGAGAACAGATTCTTTTCTTCCAAGATAATTTTTTCTCATATCTCTCTCATATTCCTCCTCCTTCACGATCCATCTTCTCCCTCCTCTTTTCCCTTCCATCCTTTCTTCTTGGTGTTTGACATCTCCAAAAGAAAGCCCACACCCTCGATCGTGGCTGATCCAACTGGTCAATGCAAGGTGGAGTAGGAGGGAAGGGGAGCGGTCAACGCAAGCGTGAGGAGGCTTTGGATGTTCTCGTGGGATTCCAAGGCAAGAAAGAAGAGGAGGCCAGTAGTTACATGGGAGGACGTGAAGAGCATTAAAGAAGCAGCCGTTTTGTTTCTTTGGGAATTAATTTCAGAAGCGTGAGGAAGGAATTTATTCCAGAAGCGGTGAAAGAGGAATTAATTCCAGACACAGTGGAAGCTGCTATTGTGTTTTGAATCCAAGATCAAGGGGTTCAAGAGACACAGCGGAAGCTGCTGTTGTGTTTTGAATCCAAGATCAAGGGGTTCAAGAGTAAACGCTTTACCGCTGTAACAAATCTGATCATTGGCAATAAAGGGTGATGATCCACTCTGTTCATCGAGGGCTAAACCCTAACAAGTGGTATCAGAGCCTGGTTCAGAAACAAGAAGTTGTTTGGAGATCTTAAAGCCTGGTTCAGAAACAAGAAGTTGTTTGGAGATCTTAAAGCCTGGTTCAGGAACAAGAATAAGTTATTTGGAGATCTTCAAGGGTTGAAACAATTTCAACAAGGCCTCATCAAGGTACCTCTTAATTTTTTAAAATTTATTTTTGTGCTATTTTTATTTTGGTTGAGATCTCGCCATGGGTAGTAGCATAAAAATAGATTTTGAAAAGTTGATGAGAAGGAAAGTTTCTCCATGTGAAAAGTCCGGGTAGAGGACCTTCTTGTGCAGCAAGGTTTAGATTTGGCTTTGGAGAAAAGGCCAGAGGATGACAGATAAGCATGGATGTCGTTGGAAAAAAATGCATGTTCAATGATCAGGGATGTCTGGCGGATTCAGTCATTTATTCAGTGCTGGAGGAGAAGACCCGAAGGGACTCTGGTCGAAGTTGCAAGCCCTCTATATGGGGAAGAATATGTGCAACAAGTTGATGTTGAAGAAACGCCTATACAGCCTTCGGATGTCAGAAGGTGGAGATGTGCTGGGCCACATACAGGTGTTCGACCAGATGAGCAATGAATTGCTGAATGTCGGGGTCAAGATGGAGGAGGAAGATAAGGCACTTTTGCTATTGTGTTCACTGCCTATATCACATGACTTATTGGTCACGACGCTGCTCTACGGGAAGGAGACATTATTCTATGAAGATATTGTCTCGATGTTTCGGACGAATAAGCAGAGGGAGAGGATGACCAAGGAAGCTGTTCCCCAGGAGGGTCTATCAGTTGGGGAAAGGTCAGACAGAGGCAGGGACAGGAGCATGCCTAAAGGACGGTTACAGTCCAAGAAGGCTAAGTGCTACAAGTGTGGTGAGTTTGGACATTTTAAAAGGACTGTCCTAAGTTGAAAAAGGAAGAAAAGGAAGGATCTGAGTCTGTGAGTACAGTTGAGGACAAGAGGTGGAGGATGATCTCTTGGTGGTATCAGATGGTACTATCACATTACAGAGATATGGACCTTGGATTCAGCCTGTTCTCATCATTACACTCCCAATCGGTCGTGGTTCAGTACTTACACAGAGGTTGATGAGGGGTGTGTGACTTTTGAGATGATCACCCTTGCAAGGTGGCAGGGATTGGCACAATGAGGGTGAGGATGTTTGATGGCATGGTGCACACTCTTACCAGCGTGAAGCATATTTCAGAACTCAAGAAAAATCTGGTGTCACTAGGGTACCTGGAGCAGACTAGATACAGCTTCAGCAGTCATGCCAGAAGTGGAGTTCTGAACATCTCCAATGGAGCTATGGTGGTAATTAGAGGGAGAATGCTGGAGAACAACCTATACAGGTTGGAGGGCTCTGTGGTGATAGAAAAATCTGAGGCAACAGCTATGGAATAGGATCCTCAGGATGTGTACAGGATGTGGCATTACCGCCTGCCATATGGGAGACAGGGGGATGAAAGAACTGAGTAAGAGAGGACTACTTTCGAACATGAGTGGTGGAGTCATAGAGATCTGTGAGCCATGTCAGATTGGGAAGTAGAAGAGTGTGCAGTTCTTGGTCAGCACAGCTAGGAGTGCAGAACCCTTAGAGTTAGTACACAGATATTTGGGGACCAGCCCCAATTTTTGCAAGGAATGGGGTCAGATACTTTTTTACCTTGATAGATGATTTCTCAGGAAAGCTATGGATCTACTTCATGAAGAAGAAATCAGAGGTCTTCACCAAGTTCAGAATCTGGATGGCTGAGGTGGAGAGGGAGCAGGGTAGGAGTGTGAAGTGTCTGAGATCAAACAGTGGCGGAGAATATACCAGCAGGGAGTTCCAGAGATTTTATGAGGAGTGGGGCATCAAAAGGCACTTCTCGGTAATGAAAACTTCTCAACAGAAGGGGTGGCTGAGAGAATGAACAGAACACTGTTGAAAAAAGCAAGGTGCTTGAGGCTGCAGGGCTTCCAAAGATGTTCTGGGTTGATGCAGTAGGTGCAGCTAGCTACTTGGTCAATCAGTCACCACACACCAGGTTGGATGGAGGCATTCCAGAGGAGAAATGGTCTGGAGGAAAGATAAGCCTAAACCATCTGAGGGTGTTTGATGCACACATATGTGCATGTTGGTGCTGGGGAGCGGAGTAAGTTGGATGCCAGGTCTAAGAAGATGGTGTTCCTGGGCTACTCGCATGGAATCAAGGGTATCGATTATGGGACCCCTTGGAGAAGAAGGTTTTCATCAGCAGAGATGTGACCTTCGATGAGAGCTCGATCCTTCGGACCAAAGATGGTACAGATGCACAGCAGGGACTACAGAAGGTGGAACACAGTAACACAAGTCAGATGACCTCCTACACAGTCATGCCATTTGCTAGTGGACCAGGAGGATTTAAGATTCAGTGGAGAAGATTAACAGAGGGTTAAAAGCCAGAAAGTTCAACAGATGCAGCTGAGCAGAGGACTCAGGAAGATGTAGCTGGGCAGGGGACTGATACTGGGATCGCACTGCACAGGCCCAGGAGGAACGTGTGACCACCAGTTTGATACGGCTTCGAGGATTCGGTGTCATATACCTTGATGACATCGAATGGAGACCCTTACACCTATGAGAAGGCCGTGGAGAGCCATAACAACCAGGACAGAGATAGGTGGGTCCAGGCCATGGCAGGAGATGCAGGCTATAGCAGAGAATATGCAGTCTCTCTATAGGACTAGCACGTGGCAAATGGTCTAGCTGCCACAAGGAAAGAAAGTCATTGATTGCAAATGGGTTTATCAGCGCAAGAAAAGGCCTTCAGAGCAAGAAGTATCAGGTACAAGGCATGACTAGTGTTAGAGGATATTTTCGGAAGGAAGGCTTCAACTACAGAGAGCTAGTGAAAGAAGATGGAGTGGAGCTGTGAAGGTACATACCAAGAAGAATCCAGCAATGCATTGACCAAGATTCATTCACGGGACAATTTCGTAGGGATTGCAGATGATGGACACGGCGGAGTGCTAAGGCCTTGAAAGCACCAAGGTGAAGATTGTTGGGCCTGGTGTGGTGCAATCAAGGTCCAGGGGGCTAACTTGTATTGGGCTGAGTTTGAGTCCAAGGGTTGAGATTAAATCAAGTCACGGGTGTACACGGGCTTGGGGATTAGTTTAATCTCATTGGGTTAGTCCATGGAGTTTTTGTTGAGTCTAGGCTTGGCCCACCTCGTGGATGTATTTAAACTCTAGTCGTTAGGGTTTGGATGGAAGAGAGAACAGATTCTTTAGATAATTTTCTCTCTTATCTCTCTCATCTTCCTCCTCCTTCACGATCCATCTTCTCCCTCCTCTTCCCCCTTCCATCCTTTCTTCTTGGTGTTTGCGTCTCACGAAGTGGTCTGGCATCTCCGGAAGAAAGCCCACACCCTCGATTACCGATGTAACCAATCTTATCATTGGCAATAAAGGGTGAAAGCCCATGTTTCTTCTCACTGTTGTTCATCGAGGGCTAAACCTCAACATATATTACCTTAAATAAAGCCATACCTTTGACTAAGACAACATTTTGTACCCACCCCCCAACCCCCCCTTCTCTGCCCAAAAAAAGAAAAAAAAGAAAAAAAGAAAATGTTCATGATGCACTCTTCATACTTCCATGATACTAAATCAATAATTCAATAGATATATGTGATCTCACTCCATTTTCTGACCGCAAGTAGCGCCATGTCATATACAAAACTCCTATCTCGATCAGAAATTGGAGCGAAACTCTTCTAATGGTAGTCCAACCTCTGATGGTAGAAGAATAGGCAACTTTTGTCCACCACGCATATCAATCAGATGTACGGATTTGTATCCGTGAGCAGGATGCCGGCTCCTCTTCTTTGATGACATAGCTGCAAAACATAATGAACTAAATTAGTGCAAAATAACATAAAGAAATATAGCCAAATAAGATAAGTTTAAAGTAGAGTTATTACATGATGCACTGACAGATGACCCCTCTGTTAGAGCTGGAATGTAAGGAGAATCATCTGGCCTCGATGTAGCAGGAGTATCTCTCGAAGACATCTGCAAACAAGCATACAAACTAGAATTAATAAATAAGAAGTATAAGAACATATAGTTGTAATAAGTAAAAAAAAAACATAAATGCTACCAAATTAATCATTGTCATCATAATATGCTCATTGTCTTCATCATCCTCTATATTAGAACTATGTATAGATCCTTTACTGTCATAATCAGCTAGTGTATCGTCCTCTTTAACATCTTCGCATATAAACTCATCTTGACCGACATTACTTTGACCTCTAATATTTTCTTGAATTGTAACTATTTCAGCATCAGTGCCCGTACGCCAAAATGTTATTAAATCATGTCAGGTTGCTCACATGTGAATCGAAGGACTGCTGAATCATCTTCTTGATATACTTCTTCCTGAATATCATCATCTTTTTTGGAATATTCCACAAATGATGATGACTAACCTTGTATACCACTTTTCAATTAGAATTGTTCTTCAAATCATCCAACTAGAAAACTTTTTCAGCTTGTGATGATAAAATGAATGGCTCATATTTGTACTATTGTGAACTAATATTTATACTTGTAATGTTATAATGTTGTTGCATTCTCCTGTGCTTTGGTTCAGTTTCAAACCATTTGCACTTGAACATTATCGCCTTACAACCTTTAACAAAATGAAATTCAAGGACCTCTAATAATATACCATAAAAGTTAATTTCTTCTCCTAGATGAGTAAAGGGAACACAAACACTATTATGTGTTTTATGGTTGACATCTCGATTAACAGTGATAAATTTAATGCCGTTCATGACACAGCTAGTATACGAGCACACACGACTGTCAGGACCAATAGCCAGTGAATAAAGCTCATCAGTAGCTTTAGATGCCCCAGCAAAATGCTTATTTAACATCTAGATAAACCAAACATCAACGTCATTTGAAATAAAGACAATGATATATAATTTACAATATTAACGAATGTACAGGCTTACTTCATTTTTAAACCACTTAAAAAATCTTTCCTTCTGTAATTGGTCTAGTTGTTCTGGTCCAGTTGGATTTAGCTGTTCAATGTGTTGGCTATAGAGAACATTACACTAATGAGCACTATAGATAATTTAGAGGTATGAAGAAATAATTTTACAAGTATATTACTTGAGAAATGGTTGCACCTTTGGACAATTATTGATGAGGTACCAATGTGCTTGTTTTAAAGTTGTATCATCTAAATACACCATTCTTCCTTTTCCAAGAGGCTACCAATGAGTTGCAAATATATTTAATTACTTGTTCAAATGGCTATCCGAATCAAAATTTGTTTCGGACGATTGAATTTGTTTCTATGCCTCGAAGATACATAGAACAAAATGTGAGAGACTCGTTGACAACATAAGCTTCTACAATTAAACCTTCTGGACGAGCCTTATTATGTAAATATTGTTTATACGTACCAAGTGCCCTTTCAAAAGGATACATCCATCTATTTTGAACAGGTCCGACAAGTAAGGCCTTGTAAGGCAAATGTATTGATAAGTGCACCATAATGTCAAAAATGTTGGTGGGAACATTCGTTCAAGCTTACATAAGATCACCACAATCTGCTTTTGTAACAACTCCAAATCCCTAACATACAATATCCTTGAACAAAGCTGTTGGAAGAAATTAGAAAGCTCAATTAAAGTACTACTCTCATGTTTTTGCAAGAATGGTTGAATGCCAATAGGTAACAATCTTTGAAGTGTTACATGACAATCATGT
>UESW01005101.1:363692-388094 GCA_900491605.1 Calamus simplicifolius | reverse complement strand
CCCCCCCCCCCCCTCTTCCTTCAAGTTCGCGCCGAAATATTTATAAAATATTTATACCATGTTGATGTGTCTTAGATTTACCTTCTCCTTTGATTCCAGCGTCCGAGGTATGGCGGTGGAAAAGAGCTCGCAAGAGTCAGCGGATGAAGGTGTGGTGACGGAGAGGAGCTTGCGGGGATCAGTGGACGGATTCTCAGAAGGAGGTTTAGGGTTTCACGAAGAAGACGATTGCGGAGAAAGAGGGTTTAAGTGGAAAGAGAGAAAAAGGAGAGGGGAGGATATTATCTTTTCGCGAGTGGAATTATTACGGCAAAAAAATACTTTTGGTGTATACTTATTACGGTGATAATTAAATATTATCATAATAAAATAAAAAAAAGATTTTAAAAAAACCGTAATTTATTACGGTGAAAAAAAACTTTCACCGTAATAGATATACTTATTACGATGATATTTAAATATCACCGTAATAAAAAAAAAAGATTTAAAAAAAATTATAACTTATTATGATGAAAAAAATTTTCATCATAATAGGTATAATTATTATGGTAATATTTAAATATTGCCGTACATGTAATAGAACAAAAAAAAAATATTTTTTTTAAAAAATCGTAATTTATTATGGCAAAATTTACTTTCATCGTAATATATATAATTATTACGATGATATTTAAATATTATCGTAATAGAATGAAAAAAATATATATTTAAAAAAAATGTAACTTATTACTACAAAAAAAAAATTTTCACCCTTAGGTATAATTATTAGGTGATATTTAAATATCTCCGTAATAGAACAAAAAAAGATTTTAAAAATAAATCGTAACTTAGAACGGCGAAATTTACTTTTGTCGTAATAAGTATAATTATTACGGTGATATTTAAATAACATTGTAATAGAACAAAAAAAATTGTAACTTGTTACGACGAAAAAAATTTTCATCGTAATAGGTATAATTATTACGATGATATTTAAATATTATCGTAATAGAACGAAAAAAATAGATTTTTTTAAAAAAATCGTAACTTATTATGGTGAAAAAAACTTTCACCATAATAGGTATAATTATTACGGCGATATTTAAATATCACAGTAATAGAATGAAAAAAAAAATTTAAAAAAATCATAACTTATTACAATAAAATTTATTTGTGCCGTAATAAGTATAATTATTACGACGATATGTAAATATCACCGTAATAGAACAAAAAAAAAGATTTTTAAAAAAATCATAACTTATTATGATGAAATTTACTTTTTTTCGTAATAAGTATAATTATTACGATGATATTTAAAAATTACCGTAATAGAACCAAAAAAAAAGATTTTAAAAAATTTATACTTTATTATAATGAAATTTAATTTCAACATAATAAAATGAAAAAAAAGATTTTAATGATAGTTTTTAATTATAACGATGAAAAATTATTTCATCATTATAAATAATTATTATGATGAAATTAAAATTAAAATTATCGTTATAAATAAAATTATAGCAATAAAAATATTTCGTCACAAAAAGCTCACTTTTTTGTAATGTATATTATTAATTATCCACTGATTTCAGCATTTCGGATTTCTCTCTCTCTCTCTCTCTCTCTCTGTTTCCAGTACTTATTTGAATGTTATTTTATATCTCTCTCTAATATTTAATTTCCAATCACTGATCAAGTGCGCTATGATGAGGCATCCGTCTCCTATTCACTGTTTCCAGTACAAGTTCTCAGTCCGTTGTTTATCATGTTCTTATTGGGAATGCGCAGCGAAGAGATGAGCAAAATATTATCACTTAGATAATATAAAGAAGAAGAGCAAAAATATTTATTATATTTTTTATTTGATTTACTAAAAATTGTTACATAAAATTTTATATTACATAGTTTTTTATAGAGCCAACGCATGCTTCTTGAAATGCTACATTAACTTTTCTTAGAAAATATCAAGAGTCATATTTAATTCTCTTAGGAAATAGTAGAGACATATTAAACTCATCTAGAAAATAGTAGGAGACATTTTCAGAAAAAATGTGAATCATTATAGCAGTCCTTTCATCTTTCTAAAAATATTTTTGAGAAGTGAAAATTACTTTTTAACACCCCCTCTTAATTTGCAATTCTAGAAAGCATACACAAGCCAAGAAAATATCCGAAGGAAAGCGGCCCAATGAGCTATCAATCGGACTTCCAAAGCAAGCATACAAATCCACTTGCAATCTTCAATTACTTCTTGAACTTTTCAAACTTCTCACTTGTAACAGCTTTGGTGAGAAAATCTACCGATTGCTCACTTGTATTGATGAACTCTAAATAGATTTCTCCTTTGTTCATCATGTCTTTTATAAAATGGTATCTAAGCTCGATGTGCTTAGACCTAGCATGAAAAACATGATTTGTAGTCATTGCAATAGCTGACATGTTGTCACAATAGATTTAGTTGGTTGTTCTTATTTCGTTTCAAATCAAATAGAGTTCTCCTTAGCCAAATAGCTTCACAAGTAGCATCAGTAGTAGCATATATTCTGCTTTTATTGCTGATAAAGCTATTATTTTCTATTTCTTTGAGCTCCTAGATACAACCTTTGTACCAAGACAGAATAAGTATCCTGATGTGCTTTTTCGATCATCTAAGATCCAGCCCAATCACTATCAGTAAAGCCAATCAAGGAATTCTTTTCTTCTTTGACATATTTAATGCCATTTTTCTTGGTGCCTTGCAAGTATTTTAAAATTCTTTTTTATAGCTAAATGTAGCTTACTTGGTTCATTCATAAATCTGGAGATATAGAAAACATAGTGCATTATATCAAGTCTAGTGTAGTGAGATAAATCAAAGATCCTACTAGACTTCTAAATTTCTTTGCATCCACTTTTTTGCATCATCATCAAGCTTCAACTTCTCATTTAAAGCCATAGGAGTTGTTGCTGATTTGCACTTATCCATCTGAAATTTCTTCAAGATGTCTTCAGTGTATTTTTCTTGAGAGATAAAATTTCTTCCCTTGATTGTTTAACTTGAATTTTAAGAAAATATTTCACGAGCCCTAAATGTCATCTCAAATTCTTTCATCATCTTGAGCTTAAAATCTTTCACCATATTCAGATTAGTACCCATAAATAAGATCATCAACATATAGACAAACTGTAAGAATATCATTCATACCTTCCTTCTTCACATAAAGAAAAGGTTCACTTGTGCTTCTTTGGAATCCATATTTGCAAAATAACCATTAATTTTGTTCCATGCTCGAGCAGCTTGCTTCAGTCAATAGAGAGCTTTCCGCAATCGATAGACCATATATTTTTTATCTTTGACTTCATAGCCTTTTGGTTGCCCAACATAAACTTCTTAAAGCTCTTCATTGAGAAATGCTGATTTGACATTAAGCTGAAATACATCTAGCTCTAATTGGATAGCAAGAGCAAGAATAATTCGAATTATCTTATTCTAACAACTGGTGCAAAGGTTTTGTTAAAGTCGATGCCTGGTTGTTGAGAGTAGCCCTTTGCTACAAGTCTTGCCTTGTGCTTTGGATGAGTCCATCTTCATTGAACTTTTTTTTGTAAACCCATTTCAAACCAATTACACTTTTATCTTCAAGTAATTTTACAAGGTCCCAAGTTTTATTCTTCTCAATTGTAGTCATCTCTTCATGCATGGCCTTTTGCCACACTTTTTCTTTAACGGCTTCTTCAAAGATTTGTGGTTCACATGCAAAGAATGCAACTTCACATGATTCATATACTTCTTAATGAATGAGTCTTCCTTAGTGGTGAACTTGAATCCATCGTTGCTTATATTGAAGAGATTGAATTTGGTGACCTTGTTGGACTTGGTATAGGAGTGGAATTTATGGAGCTTGTTGTGATTGTTGATCTTGGCTTGATGTAGACTCCAAGAATTCATACATAGGTGATGAATGAGAAGTACTTACATCCCAACTCAAGCTGTAGCTTCATCAAAAATAACATCTCTCGAAATAATCAACTTGTTAGTGTAAGGACTTAACAAGCAATAGCCCTTTGATTCATCACTATAGCCAATAAAAATTAGCTTTTCTTCTTTTTCATCAAATTTATCTTTGTTGGAATAGAAATATGGGAGTAAGCAATATAGTCAAATACCTTCAAGTGATTGACAACAGGTTTCTTTTTGCACCAAGCTTCAAATGAAGTCTTGTTGAGCACTGCTTTTGTAGGTGATCGATTGAGAATATAGATAGCTGTGCACTGCTTCAGTCCAAAATTTTTTAGGAACCCTTTGCCTTTCATTATTCTTCTAGCCATCTTCACAATTGTCCGATTCTTTCTTTCGGCAATGCCATTTTGCTGTGGCATTTTCAAACTGTAGTTGCCTTTGAATGCTTCTTTTTGCAATACTCATAAATGGTGTGTACATGAATTCACCTCCTCGATCAGTTCTCAGTGTTTTGATTTTGTGGCCACTTTGTCTTTCTACAGAGCTTTAAAATGAAGAAAAATAAAAAATGCTTCTGATTTTTCTTGTAAGAAATGCAACCACATCATTCTAGTACAATCATCTATAAAAAGAATAAAATATCTTTTATCACCAAATGAAAGAGTTCTTGTTGGTCCACAGATATGCACCAATTCAAGAGGAATTAGCTCTCCAAAAAAGTTTTAGGAAAAGAAAGTTTATGCATTTTTTCATGAATGCAGCCTTCATAAATATGATTTGATCTTTAAATAGAGGGAAGCCCAACTACCATATTCTTTGCTTAAGTACGTGAAGTCCATTGAAATTAAGATGACCATACCTTAAGTGCCATAAGTGTGAGTCATCTAAAGTTTCAGATTTGAGAGCCATGTTTCCTTGTAGAGGCATGATAAGTGAAAAAACTCGGTTTAAGTTCATTTGATAGTAGCAATTTAAGAGTTTATCTTTTTGTCCATAATTCTACGCTTATTATTATCAAAAAAACAAGAATATCGATTTTGCAAAAGTTGTCCAACATTCAACAAATTATAAGTCAATTTAGGAACATAAAACATCACTTATAAATTGTTTGTTGCTTCCTTTAAGTTGACAACTATGATGCCTTTACCTTCAGCTTTTTGGATATTTTCATCTTCCAATTTCACCATTGAACTGAAATTTGGGTCAAGTTTAACAAACATCTTCTGGTTCCCGGTCATATGACTGCTACAACCGCTGTCTAAAAATCATGTATATTGAGATTCATGTTGGATGCTCATACAAGAAAATAGCTGATCTGATTCCTCCTTGGTGAACCTTGCTTCTTCTTTTACATTAGTGTCTTTGTACCAACAATTATTGTAAGAATGATTAAGAATTTTGCATCTCTTATATCTAAATCGACAATCCTGCTCTCATGGTTAGTCTTCTTGCAATGCGACATGAGAGTGAGAGACTTCAGATTGTCGCTGTGCATCTTCTTTTTTGCTTTTATTTTTATTTTTCTACATTCCTCTCTTTTGAGAAGATCCTCCTTTGTTTTGGATATTTGAGTTCCTTTTCAAATATGTTAGCTTTGGCATGAAAAACTTGATCAAGAGGCGATTGGAAGAATGACTCAATCTTTCATCATGCACTTGAAGAGAACTCATTAGTTCATAACAAGTATAAGTAGATTAAATCTTTGGATTCTTCTATTACAGCAACAACATGATCAAATTTTGTTGGAAGGCTCCTAAGAACCCTTAGAACAATTTTTCTTTCTTCAGTAATATCTCCAAAGCTTCTAATTTGATTCACAATTTCTAAAATTTTAGTAAGAAAAATTTGCATATTTCCATCTTTTTTCATTGTAATGTTATCAAAATCTTTTCCACTACAAGGGAAAAAATATTGCGACACCCAAATGCGTCGCAATTGCATCGCTAAACATGCTATTGCGATGCAATAGCGACGCAATAACGGCGTCGCTCAGATGTTCGTGCAATATAAATTTATCGCAATTGCGTCGCAATATTGCGACTCTCTGCGATGCAACAATGAGTCGCAATATTGCAACGCATCTAGATGTGTCGCTAAATTTAAAACTAATTTTTAATATTTTAAAATTATTATTAAATATTATGATGCATTCAATTGTGTCGTAATATTTAATAATAATATTTTAGATATAATAGCGACGCAATTTGAGTCGCTAATGCGTCGCTAAGAAATTTTTTTTTAAAATATTGCGACGCAAGGTTATTGCGTCGTAATATTTAATAATAATATTTTAGAGATAATAGCAACGTAATTTGAGTCGCTAATGCATCGCTATTAAATTTTTTTAAAATTATTGTAATGCTAGGTCATTGCGTTGCAATATTTAATAATAATATTTTAAAAATATTAGCGATGCAATTTCAGTAGCTAATGCGTCGCTAATTAAATTTTTTTTAAAATAAAATATTAAAAATTAAAATGATTAATATAATTTCGTTACATTTAAATATTGATAGAAACATTCTTCACTCATATTGATCCAAATAATAATCATTCAATTTCTAAAAATAATTCATATATTAAATTTTGAAGTTTCATGTACAACATATAAAAAGAAAAAAATACATCAAGAATCTGAGTGATCACGTGACCCTGTGATAAGCGGCTAACCATATCCTGCAAATGACGCATCTGATCTCGCACGTCTACAAGCTCTGATCCCGGCCTCGCATACGCTGCTTAAACTCGTGCTCGACCTCCTGCCGAACCTCCTGACGAACGTCCTGCCGAACCTCCTCCGCAATAGTCTCCGAATGTCGTCTAAACACTCGGCAGGAATATCAACAGAAAATTGCAAGCTGGAGGCCTGATGGGGAAATATGAGGAAGCTCTAGTGCCCAGATCATAGACCCTGCGGTCTCGCGGCTGGGCACCAACAGCCTCCAAAAACACACGCCGACTCTCCTCTGCTGAGAGTTCGACGGGCGTCTCTCCATCAGTGGAGTCGACCTACGATGCCTAGGAGCGAAGCTCCTCGACTCGTGTCTTTGAATTATAAATCAACAATAAATGAGTTAATAAATTTCTTGAAATAAAATTTTAGAAATTAAACAGATATTACATAAAGCTAATTTCTTACCGTAACCTCCCGTGATCGCGTGTCGATCCAGGAAACCATCCCTTCTGGTGTGTGTCACCCTGAATAGACAAAACTCACCAGGATCTCCGCCCTCCTGCTCAGACTATAACAATAAAAAAATTGATATTAATACAATATTTGTAAATAACTAAATAATTAATTAAATTATTTATATTTCTTACCACGGCGTCTGTGCTCCTGAATCGAAATAGAGCCCGAAGTATGGCGGGAGAGACCCGTGCCAGGACCGCCCTTCTTGGATCGGCGGTTCGTGCTGGCTGATGCGGACCTCCTGCGCCAGCCATCGGACTGCCAGGCCTGCTCCACTCGTGCAAAATATCCTCTGGCACATGCGCAAGACGCTGACCCGATGACCTCAAACGATGAGCATGTCAGAGTATCGGCATCCCGTAAGAGCCTCTCATGCTGCCCTAATGGCATCATGGCTGGCAGGGTCCCATGTAAACTTTTTCTGCATTAAAATAAACAGTTAGTTTCAAAATTTATTAAGATTAAGAAATTTTATATCAGTGATAAATTTATATTTAATAAGTTTACCTGAAACTCAAAAAAATAAAACTCCCTCGTGGCTGGAGATACGTGGCACCAATCGTAGCCACTGGGATCTGCACGCCTCTGAAATACGGCGCTGATGTATATGGATACATGATGCTGCTCAAAAAATCTATTAAAAAAATTCATGTTTATAAGTAATTGACTTAAAAACATAAACATATATTTTAATTAGTATATACTTACAGCCCATGAGCATCAAGTCGAAGTACGGTGCGGCCGATGGTGGAAGAACTCTTGGAGGTATGCGCCGATCGGCTGGATGGTAATACAAATGCAGGATCACCGCCGACTGCTGGAGAGATCGAAGGCTGTGCGATGTGTGGAGATCCGAACTCTCCATCTCCAAAGCTCATGTGATCTGATGCAGCAGGGCTACGTCCCTACTCACTCCGTATGTCGTTGGTAGATCTACCTCTGCCCGTCATACTGAAAATACTAAAGATTCATGCAATTAAATTACGATTAATGATTGACTGTGTAAAAATTTAACACTTATAAATAAAGTTAAATTAAAAAAAACCTCTATGTTTAATCGGTGTCATTTGTTTCGTGAAATGTCGGTTCAACATCCGATCCCGTATCGGACTACGATTCAGTTTCATTATCATCGAAAGGAAACCGAACATTTGCATCCGTAATTTCTTGGACATCACCATTTGGATCTCTAAGTGATGTTTCAGGAGCCCTTGTGTCGTCCTCAATTGCATGCATTTCCATCTTATCCTCTTGAAATGCAGGGCACTCGGCTGATTGACTTGATAAACTCTCCTCTAATAAGATTGTTGAACATGGGACGATTTTAGAAACAACCCACCAATATCGCTTGTCATTGCGCAACTTGGATATCCGCAGTAAAACGCTTGCTGAGCTTGGGATGCAAGGATGAATGGGTCATATTTCTGCAATCTTCGTCGATGGTTCACTTCAACCAAATTATAGTCGTTATGAACCCTAAATGATGTGTATATTTACCTCTCGAAAGGATACATCCAGCGATATTGCATGGGACCAGCTATGCTCGCTTCGTATGGCAAGTGAACCGGTAAATGCTCCATTGAGTTAAAAAAACTAGGAGGAAATATTTGCTCCGCTTGCATAAAATAATTGGAATTTCCTCCTCAGCCTTGCCATGGATGCAGAAGTAATGACTGTGGCAGACAACTCCTTGAAGAACAAGCTGAGCTCTATCAATGCCTTCCAGACATGTTGCGGAAGCAACTCACGAAAAGCTATAGGCAATAACCATTGCATAAAACATGACAGTCGTGACTCTTCATGCCGAACAACTTGAGCTTATGCATGTCCACACACCTACCGATATTTGAGGATAACCATCTGGAAATTTTAACCCTCTAAGCCAGTTACATAAAACTTCTCGTGAATTTCTGTCAAGAGTGTAACAGGCTTTAGGATAGGTCTCGTCGGGACTCCTCCTCAAATCACCTCTTCTACAATACTGATTAAGTTCTTCTCTTGACTTTGCAGTGTCTTTTGTTTTTCTCGGGATGTTTAGCACCGTGTTAAATATGTTATCAAAAAAAATTTTCTCGATATGCATAACATCCAAGTTGTGCCGGATGAGATTTGTGCTCCAATAAGGCAAATCCCAAAATATACTCCGCTTCTTCCAGTTATGTTCTTTACATATACGGCCATTTATTCTATCTGCATCTGGTTCCCAAGCATACCTCAACCCCAAAATGCTCTATAGTATCAAATATATCCGTGCCAGACCTAACCGGTTTGGCGAATTTTGTGACTGCTTTGTTCTTCCGGAAGGCGATCAAGTTATGCCTGTAAGGATGATTTGGGGGCAAGAACTTTCTATGATTATCAAACCATGACTGCTTACCACTCTTCTGCAATGTAAATGCATCCGAATTATACATGCAATGAGGGCATGCCAGACGTCCAGCAGTGCTCCAACCAGACAACATTGCATATACCGGGAAGTCACTTATTATCCACATCAAAGCAACTCTCATGATGAAATTCTGTTTCATAGAAATGTCATAGGCTACGACTCCTGTTCCCACAACATTTTCAATTTGGCCACCAACGATTGCAAGAAGACATCAATCTTTTTCTTTGGATTTGATGGTCCTAGAACCAAAACTGTTAAAAATTGCAGTATCTTTCATGCACTTCCATGGAGGAAGGTTATATACAGTCAGTATCACAGGCCAACATGAATACGTTGCCCCCTTGATCGAATGGTTGGAAGCCATCGGTACAAAGACCTAATCTCACATTCCTTATATCTTCAGGAAATCAGGATGATTTTCATTGAAATGCTTCCAAGCTTTTGAATCTGATGGATGCCACATTCATCCTCTTTAGATTCATGTTCGGCATGCCATCTCATATCAGCAGCTGTAGCCTCAGATCTGTATAATCTCTGTAGGTGTGGAGTAAGAGGAAAGTAATGCATCCTCTTGTAAGGAACACTTTTCCTCCTACTTGTACTAGCTCCCCTTCGCCGTTTTTGTACCTCGATTGCCCACAAATCTTACACCATCTCAGCTCCGAGTCTTCATCCCAATATATCATACAATTGTTCAAGCAACAATCGATCTTATTAACCGGGAGCCCAAGCCTACGCAACAACTTCTTCGTTGAGTAAAAACTGTCTGCTACAAAATTATCATTGGCAAAATTTCCTTGATTAACCCAGCTACAGAATTAACGCCTTTTCTGATAATCGATGTTCTGCCTTAATATTCACAACCGAGCAGCCGTAGACAACTGGGAATGACCCTCACAATCAGGATACAATTCTTGATTTACAGCACGCAACATATCATAAAATTGCTGTGCATCTGGATTAGTTCTTCCATAAATGTATTCTGATTGAATTCATTACCTGATGCATTCATCACCATTTCTTCATATGTGTTTAGATTCACAAATGGTTCATCAACGGGAATTGACACTTGTTGGCTTGTAACAACTACTGGAATTTCCTCTGGTTCACCATGACAGTACCAAACATCGTAATCAGGAACAAACCCCTTTTTACATAGATGCACCTTAATAGTTTTGACATCTCTGTAGGCTTTATTCTGACACCTATGATAGTTGCATGGGCACCTAATCCTAGGCCCATCCATCCATTCAGGTTGGCTACATGCAAATGTGATAAATTCTTTCAATCTATTCAGAAATCTGGATTAAGCAAGCCATCTTTTATCCTTGCATACATTCACGAGCGAGCCCCGCTCATTTTGACCGACTTATACAATTTCTGGTAAACCATTAAAGAAAACCACATTATAAAACTATATTAGCATTACAAATATATGAGTTTATTGTTTCTTTACACAACTAAGGTTAATAATAACCATTTAAATAATTTATAACTAAACCAATTTTTTTTTAAGACAACTAAGGTCCCAACCCTGCAAGGCCGAGCCACGGCTACGATCCTTGGTGTGCTAGCAAGGACCGAGGCACGGGTTCATGCCAGGCTAATGCTAGGGCTTGAGTTCAGGTCGGGCCGCAAGGCGGTCCGTTTAATCATGAGACTTCACAAGCATTCAAGTGTCTTAAATTAATTCCACCTTCACTCCAGGTCTAAAAGGTAAGGCCCTATCCCATTCAAGAATATTTTTTGTGATATGTTATTCTGCTATTAATTATCATCGATCGGTTACGTTGAAATTTTAGTAGCATTTTTCCATATGTTCTCCTAAATGTGTAGCATATATGCCACACTAGGAGAACGTATGAGCAAATGCAAACCGCAATCTCACCCAACGATGATTAATAGCAGACTAACATATTGCAAAAAATTTCTCAAATTGTCCATCAGGACAATTTGAGAATTTGCAAGACTAAGTCTTACAAATTCTCAAACGGGTCTAAAGGTTATAGTTGTGATTAATAATATGGAAATCTGAAGACAATCGAACTTATGCTTGTTATTCTTAACTTCTTGTCAATTATACATATATAGGAATAGTGTTCTATATATAGTCACTGACTTCTTAAGATTATTATGTCGAATATATATGTTTGTGAAGACTAAAATATAATCATTGAAACTACTAATTTGTTGCTGAAAATTAAATATAATACAAAAAGACTTTCTATCTAGCATTACATAATTTAATGCATCATTCAATTTGAAGCCGAATGTAAATAATCAAGACATAACAATTGTAAATAACTATAAATGCATAAATATTATTGCATAAACAGCTATAAAGAAATGAAAAGCTACGACTGCAATTTTAAAATTAGCTAATCTAAAGAGTCATGGTTAATGAGCTAAATTAGTTGACCTAAATAGCTAAGCTAATTCAGCTTGACCTATCTAAAGAGTTTTGATTGATGATCTAAATAGATAAGGCCAACCGTAATTTTTTTTGGTGGCCTGGCCACCGTGGCCAGGCCACAACAGCGGCCGTGGCCAGAGAAGACGGCCACAGCAGCGGCCATGGCCGGAGAAGACGAAGGGGGGTGGGGAAAACCCCCCTAAACAGTATTTTTTTTGATGCCTGGCCACTGTGGCCAGGCCACGGCAGCGGGCCGTGGCCGGAGATGATGGCCATGGCAGCGGCCGTGGCCGGAGATGATGGCCACCACCGTGGCCGTGGCCGAAGAAGACGAAGGGGGGTGGGGAAAACCCCCCCCCCCAAACTGTACATTTTTTTTATTTGGTGGCCTGGCCACTGTGGCCAGGCCACGGCCGGCCATGGCAGCGGCCGTGGCCGGAGAAGACGGCCATGGCCGTGGCCGTGGCCGGACCCTATTTTTTTAAAAAAAAATAGAAGAAGGATGGGCTTACCTCGGTCAAGGGGACACGCCAGAGTGGGGGGAGCTTCCGCCGGGGAGAGGACGGGGGCAGCCGAAGGAGCGGACGGACGGCGGTGGCTAGGGTAGGAATAGGAAGAAGAAGAGAAGGGAAGGGGGGCCGGCCCGACCAAGCCTTAATAGTGGTGATTAGCGACGCAATATATGTCGCTAATCACTCGCTATTTTATTATTATTATTATGGATTAGCGATGCAACAATGCGTCGCTAATTCATCATTACTTTGGCTTTTTTATTATTTTATGCAAAACTTAGCGACGCAACTAATTGCGTCGCTAATGAGTCGCTAACTTGGCGCCAATGTCCGGCGGAAAAATAATTTTTATTTTCTAGGAAATTGCATCGCAAATGCATCGCAATATTTTTTAAAATATTTTTAACTGATAAAATTTATATTTTTTGAAAATAATTGCAACGCAAATATTGCGTCGCAATGTTTTTTTTAAATTTTTTTAATTACATTTATTTTTCTCAAAAAATATTGCGATGCATGTAATTTTTTAATTACATTTATTTTTCTTAAAAAATATTGCGATGCAATACATGTGTCGCAATATTAAAAATTATTTTCTCCAAAAAAATATTTTTATTTTCTAGGAAACTGCATCGCTAATGCGTTGCAATATTTTTTTAATAAATATAACTTATAAAAATTATATTTTCTGAAAATAATTGCACGCATATATGTGTCGCAATGTTTTTTTAATTTTTTATTACATTTATTTTTCTTAAAATATTGCAATGCAATAAATGCGTCGCAATATTAAAAATTATTTTCTTCGAATAAATTATTTTCATTTTCTAAGAAACTGCATCGCAAATGCATCGTATATTTTTTAAATATTTATAACTGATAAAAATTATTTTTAAAAATAATTGCGATGCATATATTGCGTCGCAATATTTTTTTTAATTTTTTTATTATATTTATTTTTCTTAAAAACATTGCGACGCAATAAATGCATCGCAATATTAAAAAAAGTTTTCTCTGGGAAAATTATTTTGTTTTCTAGGAAATTGCGTCGCAAACGCGTCGCAATATTTTTAAAATATTTAGAACTCATAAAATTTATATTTTCTAAAAATAATTACGATGCAAATAATGCATCGCAATGTTTTTTTTTTTAAAATTTTTTAATTATATTTATTTTTCTAAAAAATATTGCAATGCAAAAATGCGTCGCAATATTAAAAATTGTGTTCTCTGGAAAAATTATTTTTTAGGAAACTGCATCGCTAATGCGTCGCAATATTTTGTTAATAAGTATAACTGATAAAAATTATATTTTTCTAAAAATAATTGTGATGCACATATTGCGTCGCAATGTTTTTTTAAATTTTTTAATTACTATTATTTTTCTTAAAACATTGCGATGCAATAAATGCATCGCAATATTAAAAATTATTTTATCTGGAAAAATTATTTTTATTTTCTAGAAAATTGCATCGATCCATCGGACTGATCTCCAACGATCCGACGGTTGCGATCGATACAAGCCCTGATCCTGATCGACCATGACCGATTCCGGACCGTGGCGATCGGTCCAAGATCGGCAACGATCCGATGGTTGCGATCGGTCTGAGCACTGATCGATCCCAGTCGGCGATGAACGAACTCGGACCATCACGATCGATCCAATTAGCGATGATCTAACGGTTGCGATCGATCGAAGCCGTGATCCCTATCGGCCATGACCGATCCCGGACCATTGCAATTGGTCCGAGATCGCCGACGATCCGACGGTTGCGATCGATCGAAGCCGTGATCCCGATCGGCCACGATCGATCTCGGGCCATGGCGATCGGTCCGAGATCACCGACGATCCGATGGTTGCGATCGATCCAAGCACTGATCTATCCCAATCGGCCATGACCGATCTCGGACCGCGGTGATCAGTCCGATCGGCGACGATCTGACGGTTGCAATCAATCCAAGCCCTGATCCCGATCGGCCATGACCGATCCCGGACCGCGGCGATCGGTCCGAGATCGCTGACGATCCGATGGTTGCGATCGATCCAAGCCATGATCGATCCCGGTCGGCGATGAACGATCTCAGACCGTCGCGATCGATCCGATCGGCAACGATCTGACGGTTGCGATCAATCCAAGCCGTGATCCTGATCGGCCACGACCGATCCCGGACTGTTGCAATCGGTCTGAGATCGCTGATGATCCGACGGTTGCGATCGAACTAAGTCCTGATCCCGATCGGCCACGACCGATCTCGGACCGTGGCGATCGGTCCGATCATCGACGATCCGACGGTTGCGATCGATCCAAGCCGTGATCTCGATCGGCCACGACCGATCTTGGACTGTGGCGATCGGTGATGATCCGACGGTTGCGATCGATCCAAGCCCTCATCCCAATAGGCCATGACTGATCTCGGACCGTGGCGATTGCTCCGATCGCTGACGATCCGACGGTTTGCGATCGATCCAAACCGTGATCCCGATCAGCCACGACCGATCTCGAACCGTGGCAATCGGTCCAATCGGCGATGATCTGATGGTTATGATCGATCCAAGCCGTGATCCCGATCATCCATGACCGATCTCGGACCGTGGCGATCAGACCAATCGGCGATGATTCGATGGTTGCCATCAATCCAAGTCGTGATCCCGATCTTCCACGACCAATCTCGGACCGCGGCGATCGGACCGATCGGCGACGATCCGACGAGGTTGCCATCGATCCAAGCCATGATCCCGATTGGCTAGGACCGATCCTAGACCTTTGCAATCGGTCCAAGATCGCCGACGATCCGACGGTTGCGATCGATCCAAGCCCTAATCTATCCCGATCGCCACGACCGATCTCAGACCACGGCGATCGGTCCGATCGGCGACGATCCGATGGTTGCGATCGATCCAAGCCTGATCCCGATCGGCCATGACCGATCCTGGACCATGGCGATCGGTCCAAGATCGCTGACGATCCGATGGTTGCGATCGATCCAAGCCCTGATCGATCCTAGTCGGTGATGAACGATCTCGGACCATTGCGATCGATCCAATCGGCAACGATCTGACGGTTGCGATCGATCCAAGCCATGATCCCGATTGGCCATGACCGATCCCGGACCGTTGCAATCAGTCCGAGATCGCCGACAATCCAACGGTTGCGATCAATCCAAGTCCTGATCCCGATCGGCCATGACCGATCTCGGACCGTGGCAATCGGTCTGATCGCTGATGATCCGATGATTGCGATCGATCCAAGCCGTGATCCTGATCGGCCACGATCGATCTCGGACCGTGGCGATCGGTGACGATCCCACGGTTGCAATCGATCCAAGCCCTGATCCCGATCAGCCACGACCGATCTCGGACCATGGTGATCGGTCCAATCGCCGATGGTCCAACGGTTGCGATCGATCCAAGCCGTGATCCCGATCGGCCACGACCGATCTCGGACCATGGCGATCGGTCCAATCGGCGACGATCTGACGGTTGCGATCGATCCAAGCCGTGATCCCGATCATCCATGACCGATCTCAGATCGTGGCGATCGACCAATCGGCGACGATCCAATGGTTACCATCGATCCAAGCCGTGATCCCGATCGGCCAGGACCGATCCCGGACCTTTGCGATCGGTCTGAGATCGCCGACGATCCGACGGTTGCGATCAATCCAAGCCCTGATCTATCCCGATCGGCCACGATCGATCTCGAACCGCGGCCATCGGTCTGATCGACGATGATTCGATGGTTGCGATCGATCCAAGCTACGATCCCGATCGGCCACAACCAATCTCGGACCATAGTAATCGGTCCGATCGTCGACGATCCGACGGTTGCGATCGATATCCAAGCCCTGATCCATCTCGATCGGCCATGATCGATCTCGGACCGTTGCGAT
Organism: Calamus simplicifolius; assembly: GCA_900491605.1. Classification (NCBI taxonomy): domain Eukaryota; kingdom Viridiplantae; phylum Streptophyta; class Magnoliopsida; order Arecales; family Arecaceae; genus Calamus; species Calamus simplicifolius. Next base: position 371,783 of record UESW01005101.1, on the reverse strand, counting down.
CGGTCCGATCGGCGACGATCCGACGGTTGCGATCGATCAAAGCCATGATCGATCCCGGTTGGGGACGACCGATCTCGGACTGTCGCGATCGATTCGATCGGCGACGACCCGACGGTTGAGATCGATTGAAGCCATGATCGATCCCGGTCGGCGACGACCAGGATCGGACCATCGCGATCGATCCGTTCGGCGTCGCAATATTTTTATTTCATAATTCTTTTTAATATTTTTATAAATTTATTTAAAAAAAATATTGCGATGCAATACTTGCGTCGCTAAATAAAAATTATTTTTATTAATTTACTATTTTATTGCATCGCAATTGTGTCGCTATTAACATAATTAATTTTTTAAAAATATTGCGACACAAGGCTTGCGTCGTAATTTTTTAATTTGATATTATATTATATTAAAATTAATTTTATTTAAAATAATTGCAATGCAAAAGTGCGTCGCAATTTTAAAACACAATTTTCCTAATTTTTAGGTTTATTGCATCGCTAATGCGTCGCTATTTAACATAATTAATTTTTTTAAAAAATATTATGACGCATTGAGTTGCATCGCAATATTTTTTTTCTCATAATTATATTTTATAAAAAATTTATTTTATTTAAAATAATTGCAATGCAATAAGTGCATCGCTAAATTAAAATAATTTTTCTAATTTTTTGGTTTATTATGTTGCTAATGCATCGCTATTTATATAATTAATTTTTTTAAAAACATTGTGACGCACTGAGTTGCATCGTAATTATTTTTTTTCATATTTATACTTTATTAAAATTAATTTTTATTTAAATAATTATGACGCAATTAATGCGTCACTAAATTAAAAATAATTTTTTTAATTTTCTGGTTTATTGCATCGCTAATGAGTCGCTTTTTCACATAATTAATTTTTTTAAAACATTGCGACGCACTGAGTTGTGTCGTAATATTTTTTTTCTCATATTTATATTTATAAAAATTAATTTTATTTAAATTATTTGTGACGCAATTATTGCGTAGCTAAATAAAAAATAATTTTTCTAATTTTTTGGTTTATTGCATCGCTAATGCGTCGCTATTTAACATATTTAATTTTTTTAAAACATTGCGATGCACTGAGTTGCGTCGCAATATTTTTTTCCATATTTATATTTTATAAAAAATTAATTTAAAAATATTGTGATGCATTATTTGCGTTGCTAAATAAAAAAATTAATTCTTTTTTATTTTCTGGTTTATTGAGTCGCTAATGCGTCGCTAATTGCGTCGTAATGTTTTGTTGTCACGGAGGCGTCGCAAAGTGGTCGCAATTTAGCGACGCAATGATGCGTCGCAAATTTGCGTCGCTATTTCAATATTTTCTTTTAGTGTCCAAGTGATTGTAATTTCAAAGAAGTAACTTTTTCATTCCTTGAAAACCATTTTTCAAATATCCCAAGCTTCTTTAGCTTTTTTTTGCACCAAATATACGAGGAAAGATTGCTTTGCTTACTGTCACGCCCCAGTCCCAAAACCCGAGCTAAGGTGACAACCCGCCGCATGCCAGGCATGCAAGGCGTCTCAAACTTCATCACATAAATCAATATAAAATAAAAATTCAAATCCATGATTTATTTCAAACCATATTATCAGTCTTGGGCTGCTTGCCCTACACACAAGCAATAATGAACTATATCAATATAATGGAACTATGTTTATTTAATAGAAGCTCCGTCTATCCCAAATATCCTCCGAAAAACATTGTGAGAATTCGATGAGCTCACACTCAATAAGTAAGCCTAATACAATTTCAAATTACATTTATCATGCTATCAGCATATTCATGTCATCAGATCAAATAATTTGGAAGATTAATTAAATAATAATACTAGAATATGCAATGTAAACCAAATACTGTTTATACTGTCATTGTTTTTCTTTATGTGTCCCACGGCCCTACAACACTCATCTTGTGTATCACTCTTAAATGTCCCCTAAGAGGAAGGGTCCTGGTACCAGTGTTATGCCATATCATAATCTGTCATCAGAACACATCCTACGGATGTGTGTTCTCCACATATCTTCTCCTGTGGAGGTGGGTCACATATCACTAGTCATTTCAAGTCATATGAGAACCGCGGTGATACATACACTAAATTTTACTGTATCATCATGATTGCATATTATCATCTCAATAGTACCAACATAATTTGTAAATTAACATAATTACATTTTTGCATATACACATATAAGTCATATCATAACAAATACTTATTTATAAACTCGTGGTTCTATACATTAATTCAGAATAAATGAACTTCATTTTTTCACATTTTATAAACATGCATCTAATTGTAAATTCATAATTTATAAATTAAATAATCTATGAATCATAATACTTGGCTTACTTACCTCAGTACACAAATCCCAATTGATAACCCAGCTATTTGGACACCTGGGCACCTACAGCATCATTTTACATAATTAAGTTTCTAAAATCTGTATAATAAAATGATTCTTAAAACTTTACCCAGACCACTTCATGGGCCCAACTTTAGGCTCGAATATCTCTCAATATATACACCCAAATAGGGAAACAAAATTATTCCCAGAAACTAGAATCAATCCTAATTCAGGCCATAATTTTATTTTACTATTTTCGGCCTATTACAGAGCCCAAACAGTGGCTCAAAAATGGATCTCGGATTGGCCCAACAGGCCCAAGTCAAAGCAGCCCAGCCGGCCCAAGCTTCTTGTGCGATATGATATGAAATTTAACCATATCTTCGTAGATGCAAATTGCTTAATCATTAATAATGATCTGCATGGTAAGATCTTGTCTGATAGACCTTGTCCTATCAAAGACAAAATTATGAACTACTCAAATGGATGGTTTGGAGAGTCCATTAAATCCAAAAGAAACTTTAGTGTGTTTTGCAAAACTGGGAGAGGTCAGATATCTGATGCTTGTAGCTTCATGGTAGAGATTGTTCTGCAAAACTTTTTAACAGCAAGACTGGGAGAAGTCCTAGCCGGATTTCCATCTAACCTTTCAAACACTGCCAAGTCTCTAAGCCGCTCGTGCTGACCTCTCTCTTTTGGAGGGCACATATCGGAGCAAGTCCGGACCAAAGCGGGAGGATTTGGAGAGCAGAGGTCGTCATCGTGGCGACTGTAGGGAGAAATAGTCTCCGAGGCATGCATATTTTTTAAAAATTGATAACTATTATCATTGCGGAAATTAAAAGATTACATATTAATCTATCTAATATGCATCAAGATCATATCTTTGCCTATATTCAGGGTCGTTTGATCTAAAATATGCATATAAAAACATCAAGATCATATCTTGATCTTCAAGATGACTAGTCACACTATTATCTTGAAGCCTACCTTAAGATCTAGGGATCAAATCACTTACCTTAAGAACAGTAGGTAAATCCTTATTGCTCTGCAGCCGTTCAATCGTCTGGCCTCTAGCATCGTCCACGCGAAGCCCCGAATGATCAGATTTTCGGGAGTGCTAGCTCGCGAAAAAATAGCTTTGTTGATCTTGAATCCTCTCACTTGAATCTTCCTCAAGATCCACCAGGCTTCCGCTAACACCAGAATCACCAGAATTTTCTATTCTAGCATTTTAGAATTACAATCCACGACAATTTAGAATTATAATCCACGACAAATCATGTATTGTTGTTCTATTTTTGTTCTGTGTTCTCTGGTGAGGGAATGCCCTCTATTTATAGTCTAGATTTAGCCTTGACATTTAAATCTGACATTTAAGAATCCATCGTTTGGCAAAAGCGAAGAGACGCCTAAAGTGCGGCGCTTGGTTTAATTCCGACGTTCGAAGAAAACCAAGGAGTCACGGCGTTTGGTTTAGTTCCGTCGTTCGGAGAACACCAAAGAGACGAGGGATAAATCCGACGTTCGGTAAATAAATGTTATGCATTAAATTCTATCTCATGAGATGAGATTTTATCCATCTCATCATATGAGATCCATATTCGAGAGGTTTGGGTTCTGATCTGAATTTATTTGACTTAACCCACATAGATCATGGTCCAAGCCTAAATCAAATTTGGCTAATCCTGAATCTATTTAAATTCAAATCAAGTCTAATTTCAAATCAATATTTGAAATTGACTTGTCCTTCTAATAGACTTAAACCAAATTGAATCTTATTCAATTGTACTTAACCCAATTGAGATAATTTAATCAATCAAATTGATTAATTAAATCATATACGATTCTCAATCATTGATCAGCAATAGATCATCCTAGGAAACTTCTATGCGCGTGACTCTCTAGGTTCGAACCTAAGCCGGTAGCATAGAAACAACTTTCTATACTAATCGAGTGCCCATCTAGCAATGGAACCCGACGTCTGGATAAGTCGAAGAGTTGCCGAGCAAACTCCAAGAACCCTAAGAAACAGTTACCGTATAATTCATCCTCTTGACCACAAATGCTAAGGATGGCTTAAGAACCTGTCAACTCTAAATAGCAAATCCATATAGTGATTTCAACTTTAGTGATCATGTGACTTTCACATGAAGTGCCTTGGCCAAGGTCTTGCTAAATTGAAACACAAGCATTTCTCTTTTAATGGAATAGGTCAATTTCATCTTGATCCACAACTGACTACCATAAGTACTTGACTGCACCCAGTAACCTTTTGTAGTTGGATTAGAAATCCAGGTGGTCCGGCACCTAAGTACAATGAGTTGCTTGTAAGCCACTGGTTGTGATCTTCAGGTCTGAAGGATACTATACCTATATCTTCTTGGATTAACTCTTGACATAGAGTATCCGAAAATGAGTCACATTCGGTGAAATGTACTCCTACACTTTCGCCTGTATGTCATACCAGTGTCTCTACACTCCTTGGTTAAGAGGATAACCAGCAAATATGATATACAACGTCCTATAATTGATAGTACTATGACCCTATTATAGTATATCATTTGGTCACGAACTCTTTTAAGGACCTTCTAAGATAAATCCTCCTTTATCGTGAGGAAGATCCTAAGGGCTTCATTACTTTCAGAAGTATTAAGAAGATATTCTTGTAATGAATAAACTGCCAAATAACTTTTATTAATATATCAATTTATATACAATTTACATCAGCACAATCATCAAATGATTGGCTTTAGGATATAATTCCCAACAAACCCCACTTAGCCTAAAGCCACTCATTACAGTATCTAATACCCATCTTCAACTTATAGTTGTCAAACTCCTTGATGCTGAGTGCTTTAGTAAATGGGTTACCTAGGTTTTTCTTTCCATCAATCTTCTGAAGATTTATGTCACTCAGTCTACTATCTCTTGAATAAGATAAAACCGCGCAGTATGTGCTTGGTGCACTGATGTGCTCATGGTTCCTTTGCTTGAGCTATGGCACCAGTGCTGTCACTGTATAGGACTGGTTCATCTATGGAAGGTGTCACTCCAAGCTTGGAGATGAACTTTCGCAGCCATACAGCTTCTTTCGCAGCATCTGATGCAGCGATGTACTCTGCCTCGCACACCGAATCTGCCACTGTATGTTGCTTGAAACTTTTCCAGCAAACAGCTTCACTATTTAGGATAAACACGAAACCCGATACACTTTTGCTATCATCATGATCTGATTGAAAACTGGAATCAGTATATCCAACAAGTTTCAAATCAGACTCTCCATAGACTAACCATTGGTCCTTAGTATTTCTCAAATACTTAAGGATTGTCTTAACAACTTGCCAGTATTTTTCTCATGGATTAGATTGGTATCTACTCACTACTCCTAGTGAGTATGCCACATCTAGTCTTGTACATGTCATGGTGTACATAATCGATCCTACTGCCGAAGCATATGGAATTCGACTCATACGTTCTTTTTCATTAGGAGTTGTCGGACAATCCTTCTTAGAAAGATGAATTCCATGGCCTATCAGAAGATAGCCTTCTTGAAATTCTCCATGCTAAACCTCTTTAGCACTATGTCAATGTACGTAGATTGGGATAAACCTAGCATCCTCTTAGATCTATCTCTATAGATCTTCATCCCTAGGATGTATGATGCTTCTCCCAGATCTTTCATGGAGAATTGTGATGATAACCATGTCTTTATTCCTTGTAATACAGGGATATCATTCCCGATTAAGAGAATATCATCCATATATAATATAAGAAATACAATAACAGAATCGTTAGCCCATTTATAATGCAAGGTTCTTCTTTATTCTTAATAAAGCCATAAGATTTGATCACTTTATCAAATCGTATGTTCCAACTCCTTGATGCTTGCTTAAGTCCATAAATAGACTTCTATAGCCTGCACACTTTAGACTCGTATTCAGATATAAAACCTTCAGGCTGTATCATATACCTGTTCTTCTAAATCACCATTTAGAAAAGTGGTTTTAACATCCATCTGCCAAATCTCATAATCAAAGTGTGCTGCTATAGCTAGCATAATCCGAATGGATTTCAGCATTGCCACAGGAGAAAACGTTTTGCCATAGTCAATACCATAACGTTGACGATACCCCTTGGCAACCAGACGTGCTTTATAGGTCTCTACCTTTCATCTGCGCCTCTTTTCCTCTTGAAAATCCATTTACACCCTATGGGTTTTATCCCTTTAGGTGGGTCAACTAATGTCCATACATTATTATCCTTCATGGAATCAAGTTCGGATTTCATGGCATCAAGCCATTTATTAGAGTCAGTCCTTTGCATAGCATCCATATAGGTGATCGGATTCTCGTTGTTCTCATCGAGCTGTCCGGTTGATGTGGTACTCTACCAGATTGCCTTAATAGTGCATCTAAAATGGGTTTTGAGTTTGATCTAATCAACTCAGATTCTAGGGGTTCACTAGTTTGTGTTGTTCCTTTTACTTGATGAACTTCCTCAAGTTCAACATTAGAGCTATTTGTTCCTTCACTAAGAAACTCCTTTCAAGAAAAACTGCTATATTACTAATGAACAACTTTGTTCTTCAGTATTGTAGAAGTAATATCCTTTTGTTTCTTTCGGATAGCCGATGAAAAAATTTGTCAGATTTGGGTTCAAGTTTGTCTGATTTTGCATGTTTCACATAAGCCGACACCCCCAGACTCTCAGATAGGTAATAACCGGTTTATGTCCATACCACATCTCATGTGGAGTTTTAGAAACAGACTTACTTGGAACCTTATTAAGAATATGACAAGCTGATTCTAATGTGTATCCCCAAATGATATTGGCAAGCTTGCAAAATCCATCATGGACCGAACCATGTCTAACAGAGTTCGATTCTTTCTTTTCAACACACCGTTATGTTGCGGTGTTCCAGGAGGAGTCCATTGGGAGAGAATCCCATTCTCCTTTAAATATGCCACAAATTCATTGGAAAGGTATTCGCCTCCTCAATCTGATCGAGGGTCTTAATACATTTCCTGTTTATTTTTCTACTTCTTTATGATATAGTTTGAACATTTCAAACGATTCAGATTTATGTCGCATAAGATAGACATAACCGAACCTAGAAAGGTCGTCTGTAAAAGTAATGAAGTAGTAGTATCCACCTTTGGCACAAGTGCTCATTGGTCCACATACATCAGTATGTACTAGACCCAATAGCTCTTTGGCTCTTTCACCTTTTTCAGTAAAAGATGACTTGGTCATTTTACCAAGAAGACATGATTCATAGGTAGTTCATGATTCACAATCATCAACTCGAAGGATGCCCTCCTGAGTTAACCTGTTTAATCTATTCTTGTTGATATGACCCAGCCGAGGTGCCAAAGATAAATATCTGTGACATCAGTTGTTCTAGGGCCGCTTACTTGATTGGTACACTACATTCACAGGCTATGATAATATATAAATGCCATTAGATAAATGCCCGTCATTACAGTGACTCCATTCATGATTCAAAGTAACATCCTTTATTGAAATTTCATAATTATTTATGGCCAGAAGGCCTACAAAAATTACGTTCAATAAAAACGTTGGGCAAAAATGACAATCATTTAGTATAATGACATTTCTATTGAAAACTATTTCAAGAACTCCTAATGCCAGTACTAGAACTAATCTTCCATCGCCGACATTTAGGAATCTTTCATTGTCCTCAAATTTTCTGGT
>UESW01005101.1:332574-363685 GCA_900491605.1 Calamus simplicifolius | reverse complement strand
AATATGTCACAGAATACCTCATTGAATGGGTAATTCGGATTTTCAATCCATCTGTAACCATATGGCCTTATGATAAGTTTTAGCCATAATTATACAATTAATGAGAATATTAATTTGCATGCAATAAATTAAATCATTAACGAAACCATGGCTCTGATACCATTTGTAGGGAGAAATAGTCTTCGAGGCATGCATATTTTAAAAATTGATAACTATTATCATTGCGGAAATTAAAAGATTACATATTAATCTATCTAATATGCATCAAGATCATATCTTTGCCTATATATTCAGGGTCGTTTGATCTAAAATATGCATATAAAAACATCAAGATCATATCTTGATCTTCAAGATGACTAGTCACACTATTATCTTGAAGCCTGCCTTAAGATCTAGTGATCAAATCACTTACCTTAAGAACAGTAGGTAAATCCTTATTGCTCTGCAGTCGTTCAATCGTCCGGCCTCTAGTATCGTCCACGCGAAGTCCCGAATGATCAGATTTCCGGGAGTGCTAGCTCACGGAAAAATAGCTTTGCTGATCTTGAATCCTCTCACTTGAATCTTCCTCCAAGATCCATCAGGCTTCCACTAACAGAATCACCAGGATTTTCTATTCTAACATTTTAGAATTACAATCCACGATAATTAGAATTACAATCCATGACAAATCATGTATTGTTGTTCTATTTTTTGTTCTGTGTTCTCTGGTGAGGGAATGCCCTCTATTTATAGTCTCGATTTAGCCTTGACATTTAATTCTGACATTTAAGAATCCGTCGTTTGGCAAAAGCGAAGAGATGCCGAAGGTGCGGCGCTTGGTTTAATTCCGACGTTCGGAGAAAACCAAGGAGTCGCGGCGTTTGGTTTAGTTCCGTCGTTCGGAGAAAACTAAGGAGTCGCGGTGTTTGGTTTAGTTCCGTCGTTCGGAGAAAACCAAAGAGACGAGGGATAAATCCGACGTTCGGTAAATAAATGTCATGCATTAAATTCTATCTCATGAGATGAGATTTTAGCCATCTCATCATATGAGATCCATATTCAAGAGGTTTGGGTTCTGATCTGAATTTATTTGACTTAACCCACATAGATCATGGTCCAAGCCCAAATCAAATTTGGCTAGTCCTGAATATATTTAAATTCAAATCAAGTCTAATTTCAAATCAATATTTGAAATTGACTTGTCCTTCTAATAGACTTAAACCAAATTGAATCTTATTCAATTGTACTTAACCCAATTGAGATAATTCAATCAATCAAATTGATTAATTAAATCATATACGATTCTCAATCGTTGATCAGCAAATAGATCATCCTAGGAAACTTCTATGTGTGTGACTCTCTAGGTTCGAACCTAAGCCGGTAGCATAGAAACAACTTTCTATACTAATCGATGTGCCCATCTAGCAATGGAACCCGACATCCGGATAGGTCAAAGAGTTGCCGAGCAAACTCCAAGAACCCTAAGAAACAGTTACCGTATAATTCATCCTCTTGACCACAAATGCTAAGAATGGCTTAAGAGCCTGTCAACTCTAAATAGCAAATCTATAAAGTGATTTCAACTTTAGTGATCATGTGACTTTTACATGAAGTGCCTTGGCCATGGTCTTGCTAAATTGAATCACAAGCATTTCTCCTTTTAATAGGATAGGTCAAATTCCATCTTGATCCACAACTGACTACCACAAGTACTTGACTGCACCCAGTAACCTTTCGTAGCTGGATTAGAAATCTAGGTGGTCCGGCACCTAAGTACAATGAGTTGCTTGTAAGCCACTGGTTGTGATCTTCAGGTCTGAAGGATACTTATACCTATATCTTCTCGGATTAACTCTTGACAACAGAGTATCCGGAAATGAGTCACATTCGGTGAAATATACTCCTACACTTTCACCTGTATGTCATACCAGTGTCTCTACACTCCTTGGTTAAGAGGATAACCAACAAATATGATATACAACATCCTATAATTGATAGTACTATGGCCCTGTCATAGTATATCATTTGGTTGGGAACTCTTTTAAGGACCTTCTAGGATAAATCCTCCTTTATCATGAGGAAGATCTTAAGGGCTTCATTACTTTCAGGAGTATTAAGAAGATGTTCTTGTAATGAATAAACTGCCAAATAACTTTTATTAATATATCAATTTATATACAATTTACATCAGCACAATCATCAAATGATTAGCTTTAGGATACAATTCCCAACAGCTCCCAATTAAAAACCATTCGATCGTTGATCCTAGAGCAACTTGCCATCCCACCTTGACATCATATGGTTAACCAATTCTGATTTGACCATCTAATAGATTCATGCTCAACCACGGAGCCTAATCTACTTCCATTTGGTTTAATCAAAGAGAAGGACTTGATCACTACAACTATTGTTTGATTTAGAGCATTCTTAACCTAATCTAATTGGATTTGAACAAATACTCTTTTAGTCCAGTTGATTTAAACCTTAGAGTCTAACCCTTTATGGACCCGATTTAGCTAACCCAAATGATTAAATATATTTCATGTTAACATGTCATATATTTCAATCAAGCATAATGTTACTACTCATAATTCCTATATTTAGATCATATCTTAAAAAAATTATGAACTAATATTTGACATTCAAATAAAACTCTCATAAATATTTGTATGTTTTATAACATAGACATCATGCCATCATATATCATATCTATGTTTTATACTAAACATGCAAATATTATGGTTTTATACAACATCAATATGTATCAAATATAAAATATCTTTTGAGAATGTGTGTAATCTATGTTTTGATGCCAAAGCACAATTTAAATTTTCTTTAAACAAAGCATCAATGATAAAACAATTGCACGACAATATGTCACAGAATACCTCATTGAATGGGTAATTCGAATTTTTAATCCACCTATGACCATATGGCCTTGTGATAAGTTTTAGCCATAATTATACAATTAATGAGAATATTAATTTATATGCAATAAATTAGATCATTAACGAAACCATGGCTCTGATACCATTTGTAGGGAGAAATAGTCTCCGAGGCATGCATATTTTAAAAATTGATAACTATTATCATTGCGGAAATTAAAAGATTATATTAATCTATCTAATATGCATCAAGATCATATCTTTGCCTATATATTCAGGGTCGTTTGATCTAAAATATGCATATAAAAACATCAAGATCATATCTTGATCTTCAAGATGACTAGTCACACTATTATCTTGAAGCCTGCCTTAAGATCTAGGGATCAATCACTTACCTTAAGAACAGTAGGTAAATCCTTATTGCTCTGCAGCCGTTCAATCGTCCGACCTCTAGTATCGTCCACGCGAAGCCCCGAATGATCAGATTTTTGGGAGTGCTAGCTTGCGAAAAAATAGCTTTGCTGATCTTGAATCCCCTCACTTGAATCTTCCTCCAAGATCCACCAGGCTTCCGCTAACACCAGAATCACCAGGATTTTCTATTCTAACATTTTAGAATTATAATCCCGACAATTTAGAATTACAATCCACGACAAATTGTGTATTGTTGTTCTATTTTTTGTTCTGTGTTCTCTGGTAAGGGAATGCCCTCTATTTATAGTCTCGATTTAGCCTTGACATTTAATTCTGACATTTAAGAATCCATCGTTTGGCAAAGCGAAGAGACGCCGAAGGCGCGGTGCTTGGTTTAATTCCGATGTTCGGAGAAAACCAAGGAGTTGCGGCGTTTGGTTTAGTTCCGTCGTTCGGAGAAAACCAAAGAGATGAGGGATAAATCCGAGGTTTGGTAATAAATGTCATGCATTAAATTCTATCTCATGAGATGAGATTTTAGCCATCTCATCATATGAGATCCATATTCGAGAGGTTTGGGTTTTGATCTGAATTTATTTGACTTAACCCACATAGATCATGGTCCAAGCCCAAATCAAATTGGCTAGTCCTGAATCTATTAAATTCAAATCAAGTCTAATTTCAAATCAATATTTGAAATCGACTTGTCCTTCTAATAGACTTAAACCAAATTGAATCTTATTCAATTGTACTTAACCCAATTGAGATAATTCAATCAATCAAATTGATTAATTAAATCATATACGATTCTCAATCGTTGATCAGCAAATAGATCATCCTAGGAAACTTCTATGCGTGTGACTCTCTAGGTTCGAACCTAAGCCGGTAGCATAGAAACAACTTTCTATACTAATCGATGTGCCCATCTAGTAATGGAACCCAATGTCCGGATAGGTCGAAGAGTTGCCGAGCAAACTCCAAGAACCCTAAGAAACAGTTACCATATAATTCATCCTCTTGACCACAAATGCTAAGGATGGCTTAAGAGCCTGTCAACTCTAAATAGCAAATCCATAAAGTGATTTCAACTTTAGTGATCATGTGACTTTTACATGAAGTGCTTTGGCCAAAGTCTTGCTAAATTGAAACACAAGCATTTCTCCTTTTAATGGGATAGGTCAAATTCCATCTTGATCCACAACTGACTACCACAAGTACTTGACTGCACCCAGTAACCTTTCGTAGCTGGATTAGAAATCTAGGTGGTCCGGCACCTAAGTACAATGAGTTGCTTGTAAGCCACTGGTTGTGATCTTCAGGTCTAAAGGATACTTATACCTATATCTTTTCGGATTAACTCTTGATAGCAGAGTATCCGGAAATGAGTCACGTTCGGTGAAATGTACTCCTACACTTTCACCTGTATGTCATACCAGTGTCTCTACACTCCTTGGTTAAGAGGATAACCAACAAATATGATATACAACGTCCTATAATTGATAGTACTATAGCCCTGTCATAGTATATCATTTGGTCGCGAACTCTTTTAAGGACCTTCTAAGATAAATCCTCTTTATCATGAAGAAAGATCCTGAGGGCTTCATTACAATCAGGAGTATTTAGAAGATGTTCTTGTAATGAATAAACTGCCAAATAACTTTTATTAATATATCAATTTATACAATTTATATTAGCACAATCATCAAATGATTGGCTTTAGGATACAATTCCCAACAGGATGTAGTGGAAGAAAAGAAACATGAGTTTATAGAACTTGATCCTATCAGAGATGGAGAAATTCCCTGAGTGCAAACTGAAGATGGAAACTCCGAGGATGTGGAGGAGGAAGATGTGGTTGGAACAGACAGCCACAAGCATACATCGGTACCTTAGCCAGTGTCCCCACAGTTGAGGAGGACCACGAAGGTTACCAGGCCATCACAAAGGTATTCTGCTAATGATTATGTTTTGTACACAGATTCTGGAGAGCCAGAATGTTTTGTTGAAGCCATGCAGGATGAAGCTAAGGTCAAGTGGTAGTTGGCTATGAAAGAGGAGATGGACTCTTTAAAGCAAAATAAGACTTGGGATCTTGTGAAGTTACCTGCTGGCAAGAAAGCTCTATTCAACAAATGGGTGTACAAGATGAAGAATGAGGTTGATGGTACCAAGAGATACAAGGCAAGGTTAGTTGTCAAGGGTTATGCACAGAAAGAGGAAATTGACTTCCAGGAGATCTTTTTCCCAGTAGTCAAGATGACATCCATCAGGGTGATTCTGAGCATGGTAACAGTGGAGGATCTTCATCTAGAGCAGCTAGATGTGAAGACAGCATTTCTTCATGGAGATTTGGAGGAGGAGCTGTACATGCACCAGCCAGAAGGTTTTCAGGTCAGGAAAAGGATGACATGGTCTGCAGATTGAAGAAAAGTTTGTATGGTCTGAAGCAGGCTCCGCGGCAATGGTACCTCAAGTTTGACAGTTTCATGCTAGAGAAAGGCTTCACCAGATGCCAGTCAGATCATTGTGTGTACTTTCAGAGGTACGTTACAAATGAGTTCATTATTTTATCATTGTATGTTGACGATATGCTTGTAGAGGTTCCAGTATGAGGAAGATAGAAGAGCTCAAGAAACTGATGGCAAAGAAGTTCTCAATGAAGGATTTGGGAGAGGCGAAGCAGATTCTTGGCATGAGGATCAACAAAGATAGAAAGCAATGGAAGCTGTGGCTATCTCAGGAGGACTATGTAGAAAACGTACTGAAGAGGTTCAATATGAAAAATGCAAAGGCAGTGTCAACACCTTTGGCAGCACACTTCAAGCTCAGCAAGCAGTTGTGTCCAACAACTCAGAAGGCAAGGGATAGATGATTAGAATTTCATATGCCTCAGCCGTGGGAAGTCTAATGTATGCAATGGTTTGTACAAGACCGGATATCGCACAAGCAGTGAAAGCAGTCAACAAGTACATGCAGAATCCAGGCAAGGAGCACTGGAATGCAGTGAAGTGGATCTTGAGATATCTCAGGGGTACGTCAACTTACAGTTTGTGCTATGAAGGTGATAGTCTTCAAGTACAGGGATTTGTAGATGCAGATCACTCTGGTGACAGAGACAGTGGGAGAAGCACCACTGGTTATGTTTTTACTATCGACGATACAACAGTGAGATGAGTATCTCAATTGCAAAAGATAGTGGCATTGTCAACTACAGAAGCTGAGTATGTGGCGATCACTGAAGCTAGTAAAGAGATGATCTGGTTACAGAGGTTGATGGAGGAGCTCAGCAAGGAGCATGAGTGTAATACATTATGAAGCGACAGCCAGAGCGCAGTTCACTTGGCAAGAAATCCAGCATTTCATGCAAGAACCAAGCACATTCAGCTTAGGTATCATTTCATACGCAGTGCATTGGATGAGGAGCAGTTGAAGCTGGAGAAAATTGATGGAGCTAAGAATCCTGCAGATATGTTCACCAAGGTTGTGAGCAGAGAGACAAGTTGAGTCTTAGTTGCAACTTGGTGAAGCTTTCCAAGAGATAGATCAGGAGAGCGCGGCACAGAGAAAGAAGGTAGATCTAAGATTGATGTCATTAATCTCCAAGTAGGAGATTGCTATGGATGGAGCTTAATTTCATCAAGAGGGAGTTTGAATTCAAATTTTGAATTCGATTTGGCCAACTAAGGAAGCTGATTTTGGGAAGGATTTGTTGCAACTTCCAAATCTGATCTTGGGAAGGATTTGTTGAAGATTTTCAAGGCAACAAATCAGTCCATGGTTGCCAAAAGTGTGGAGCCAGTTTTGAAAATCAGTCCATGGTTACCAAAAGTGTGGAGCCAGTTTTGGGATAGGATTAGATTGGAGGAGAGTCTTCGATCCTTGGGGGGTCTTCTTCAACCGGTGAAGTTGAGCAAAAAAAAAAAAGGCTCTGTGAGGACATCCTCCGTGTGCTGTAGATTCTGATTCAACTCTCTGTATCATAATAGTTTCTAAGAGAGTGTGTTTTGAGGGCTTGTACCAGATTCAACTCTTAGTGAAGCCTTGCAGATCCTGTGCCGCCGTGGACGTAGCTCAGTTTGGGTGAACCACATAAAATCCTTGTTTCTCGCTGTTTTCTTTTGTATTTTGGTTCCTATTATTATTTGTGTTTTTTGTTATTTTATCGCAACTGCGTGCTTGGCCATACTAATAGCGATCTTATTAGAGGAATATTTGTTGTATTCCCTATCATGATGAGCATATGCTTCTTTGCACTGATTTATATAGAATTAGCCCAACCCAAGGATCAAATTCTGGTGGGAATCATCAATTTTATAATGTTTTAATAATGACTATAATGGCTACACTTCTTTAAGAATCTTTTTTAATGAGATCTTCTCGATAAGCTCATGCATATGCTGCTATTATCAATTGGTGGTTCCGAATCCAATTACGGAAATAGAATGTGCTATGCCTTCACCTATGGTATAAGTTTTTCAAACTGAAGCATCTTTGGTTTGTTGGAAGGAGACCAGTACTTCTACTACAGACCAGTACTTCTGCTGCGCTAAAGAGTCATTCGCAGTCTCATGGAATTTTGGTTCACTAACGAGAAAGACAACGTTAAGGTAGAGGGTATATGATGTGATACTGTAGTGTAGCTCTACTGTAGTATAAAGCAAGAACTATATTGTTAAAAAGCATCGACAATAACTTTTTCATTTATTTTGTGATATGCCTTGAAGATTATAATTATATATATATATATATATATATATATATATATATATTAAAAATCATCTTTTGTTGCAGAAGACTCTGACTCATAATTTAAAAAAAAAAAAAAAAAAAAAAAGAAGCAGAACAAGGGATGAGGACTTCATGCTCCCATACATTGCTAAAAGATGAGGGGGAAGCACTAATAAGGAGGAAGAGAAGGTTATTGTAAGTGAGATAGAGCAGCTTGCAGGAGATGATGGAAGAGAAAGGGAAGCACTAGTGAGGAGGAAGAGAGAAGGTGTTTGTAAGTGAGATAGAGCAGCTTGCAGGAGATGATGAAAGAAAAAGTTGCTACACAGGCAAGGAGGTAGGTTGGTGCACAAGCCAGATCAAGTTGTTAGTGGGTCGACGGTTGAGCATTCCATCATCCATGTCCCGTATGCATGCAAGAAAATGAGAATGTTTCGATTTGCTATGCAAGGTTGTTGCTTAATCTAGAAAATATCTGTAATAACCTATCGTAATAGATGGTCCTATTTTTATTACGATCATTTTCACTAATTAATAAGTGATAATGATAACCCCTTAAATGTTAAATGCCTGCTTTGATGGGAGCAGGCGGTGGAAGAGATTTGAGGAATCTCTTTAAATAGAGATCCCTTCTAAGGCTTTCAATAACACAATGTTATCGAAAGAAAAACCAAAAACAAACGGAGGCATTGGGTCCCTGATCAAGAGCATATCCTGAGGGCATATACCATTAGAGTGCGATGGCTCATTGATTGGAAGCACTCAATCAAGGTTCCTCGAGAAGAAGATCAAGATCCATCGAGAGGAGGAAGATCAAGATCCATCGAGAGGAAGATCAATGATCCTAATTCAGATCTTTTAGAGGTAGATCGAAAGCAATGGCTGAAGGTAATAAAAAAGATCCTAACTATTAACTCTATGCAATATTGTGTAGATTGTTAATAATTTTCTTACTATGTCAACTTCTATTTCTCTTTCTTAGTCTCCTGAAGGCATTGAGGGAGAGTACAATTCCTGTGCCTTAAGGAAAAAAAAAAAAAAGCAGCTAACTGAGAATCCACTTTTCTTGGACCCGGCAAAGCACCAACTAGTTTCACCTTTCCCAACCTTGTTAAACCGAGTTCCAAAAGATAAATTTGTTTCTAGAGCTTAACTTCAATCCTGAATGAGAGAACAAGCTTCTACTCTACCATCCAAAAGAAAAATCTTTTCAACCAACCAAAAGAAGCAAGGTTTCGTGCAGGTGATCTGTTCTCTAAAAATCAGAAGCAATTTAAAGATTTGATCCTAATTTTACCAAGAGAAACTCCAGTAAACCATACCATACCAGGACGTAAAAAATTTTTTCTGTTGGCCCAGCACGGCACGGCCCATATAAAAAAAAATTGTAAAAAAAATATTTTTTTGATAAATTAAAAAATTATTAGGAATAAAAAATTTTTATTAATATGAAGCCACCTTAATGGTGGGGGGTTTGGCATAGACCCCTACCAGTTTATTAATTTAAAATCAAAATGTACAGAAGGGAGGGAGGCTAGGCCTGACCTCCAGAACATAATACAATAAGTAAGGAGAAAAAAATAGAAAGAAAAAAAATAAAGATGACTTACTTTAAGTTTTTAACAATTTAAAAAATAAAAATATACAATTATAAAAGTAGAAATGACTCACTCATCACTCATCAGTCATCAGTAGTATTTGTGTCATCATCATCTTCGCTGGTTAAGTCATGTCCACCTTTATCTTGAAGCCTCGCCTCAGCATCCAACCAATCTTTGAAGCAGATAAGCATCTCAACTGTCTCGCCAGTCATCCTACTTCTCTTTTCGTCCAAAATACGTCGACCTGCACTGAAAGCAGATTCGATGCTACTGTGGACATCGGCACAGCTAAAATATCTCGTGCAATGGCAGACATAATAGGATATTGATTTTTAACAGGATATAGATTTTCTAACACTCTTCCACAAGCTAATACATTAGACTTTCTATTTGATCTTCATCATATGCAGAATGAAGATCGTTTCGTAAATAAAATTCAATTCATTACTTAAAGAAGAAGAAGATGAAGAAGATGAAGCATGTGCGTGTCTTCTAATGAATGAAAAAATAGATGACGAATGAGACCTAGAAGAAGAAGCAGAGCTTTGAGCAGGTATTCTAGATCCATAAATTTTATCATTATATAAATCATAAATATCATTAAGAAGTCGTGTTACCTCATCTTTAGCAGGTTCAGGATTTTGATTCATGTTTTCACAATATTGATCAATTAAAAAAATTACACCATTTAATTTAACTCTAGGATCAAAAACAGCAGCTAAGTTATGCAATGGACATATCTATTCCAATATTCATTCCATTTAGTTTCCATATTACGTATAATAGGCATTAAAACTTCATGATATCTATATTCTTTAATTTTTTCACTAATTACATATGCTTTTGTAAAAATGAACAAGAAGTTGGATAATAAATACCTGAAAGAACATTTGTAGCATCATAAAAAGTAACAAAAAAATCTTCTAAAATTTTACTTTGATGCCAATTAGTTTCAATCAATGTAAATCCTAATCCACGCTCATTAATATAAGCACTTAATAAGTTCTTATATGGATATGCATCATGTATCATGGCATAGGTACTATTCCAACGAGTTATTACATCAAGTTTAAATTTTTTAAAACATTACCATGATCTACACATAATTGTTTAAATTCTTGAAGTCTTGACCTTGAAGCATGAATAAAAGAAACTGCATTTCTAATTTTTGAAATAACTTCTTGAATTATGTTCATGCCAGATTGAGCAGAAAGATTTAATATATGACATGCACATCTAATATGAAATAATTTCATCTAAAATGGGATGCAAAGAGTCATTTAATAATGCAACAGCAGAATTATTATTAGATGCATTATCAAAAGTAATTGACATTATTTTATTATTAATATTATATGAGCATGCGGTTTGATAAATAATATTTGAAATTTGTTGTCCTGAATGCGAAAAATCAAAAGCACGAAAAGCAATAATTCATTTATTTAATTGCCAATTATTATCAATATAATGAGCAGTAACAGCAATAAAATAATTAAATATCAGAAGTTAAAGAAATTCTAGCATTTAAATTTGAGAGGCTTTCCGTTAAACTTTGTTTCATTGCTAAAAAGTTTGTCATAGCCACTCTTCTAAAGGTACAGTTACTAGTTCTTTTATAAGCAGGTTGTAGGCCTAATTGAATATATCTTTCAAAATTATAAGATTCAGATAAACTAAAAGGTAATTCATCTTGAACTATCCATCTTACAGTAATTTTTTTGATTTTCGTGGTTATATACAAAATTGCCTACAAGTGATCCCTCTTGTATATTAAGGACACATTGCTGACGGAATCATGCATCCTATGACTCTCTTGATGTCTTCTTAAATGCCATGTTCCCCCAGTACTAGAACAACTGTAAAGTTTTGCACATTTTTTACATTTTGCTTTATAGACTCCATCAACCATAATTCTATCGAAATCAATCCAAACATTACTAGTCCTCTTACGAGAAGAGGTTTGACACTCACTGACACTAGCTCTAGATGGAACTTGGAGTTGGGATTGGGGTTGGGGTCCTTGGGGATTAGTTTCCTCACCCTCAGAAAAAGATGCATGTTAAAATTACTTTCGTTAAAAGATGTCATATCTAAAATTTTTAATTAATAAATGCAAAAAAATAAAAACTAACCATAAAAAGGAATTGAGAAAAGATCAGAGGTGGAGGCGTGGAGCCGAGATTTGTGAGCTTCCTCTTGCGCTCTCGCCTCTCAAACAAGAAGTGACCTTGTAGCACTTGACTACTTGCTTGAGCACTTGCCACTTGTAAGAACACTTGTAAACTAAAATTAAATTGTTAATCTACTAGAGCACTTACTGGAAGAAAGAAATAGTAGTAATAGAGGAGTTGGTTTGGTGTGGTAAGAATGAGGGAGAGTTCATCTATTTATAGAAGTCCTAATTTTTTTTCCAAAACTACCCTTTGATATAGCACTGTTGGAGGGGTAAAATGGTCTAAACCCCTCCCAACATCTATTTATAGCCCGTGCCAAATTTAAATTTTTTTTTATGCCGTGCCTGGCACGGTCCATTTGTTAATGGGCTGTGCCAGGCACGGTATGACAATTCTTAAGGCACGATGGGCCTGGGCCATGCCGTGCCAGGCATGACCAGTGCCCACCTCTACATACCGCATAAGGAGCTTGTTAAAGATCAGAAACGGTCCAAACAAATTTATTTAATTTTTGATAGGCCCACCAAATAGGCCCAGCATAATGCTAAATTAATCTAAGCCCATAAGGTGGCCCATTTTCAATCCTTGGAATTGGAACCGTATTTGAATAGGAGAAAAGCCACAATCCGCGATGATTGATTATCGAAAATGAAAAAGATATTTCTGCCTTTAGTCATGTGCACAAGTATCCGCATCAATTGTTTAAAATGGTACATGCAGCTACATCGCACTAATGCATTAAGACTTTTCCTTTAAATTGATTATAAAAATTAAGTCAGATTAAATGAATTATTTAATCTAAATTAATATAAAATTAAAATAATTATTTTTTATTAAAAAATAAAAAAAATTATTCCTATATCAATAAAAATAAATTATATATTAGTAAAAAAATTCTTTTACAGCAAGAAGTTTGAATCTATCGTTCTACCTATATATAAGTTATAATAATTTTTATAATATTTAAAAAAATTTTTTTTTATTGGCATCTCGTCTTCTAAATCCGATTCAATTTTTATATTTATTTTTTTAGGCTCAATCCAGTTTGAATACCCATGAAAATTCAAAAAGCATTGCCATCCCGATCGTTTTAAGACTGGTCCACCTCTATTTACTTTACCGTTGCAATTGACCCGAGCTAGTCAAACGTGAGCGGACCAGGGAGTTGGAACAATTGAACCGTCCGGTTCAACGAGTTAAACCGGTTTTATCATATTCCGGGTTTCGATACAACTTTGATGCGACCCAACCCGTATTAGGTTCCGGGTGAACTTTCCTATTCTAAACATTACGATTGATGATAAGTTTATCGTTGACGGTGGCTTCATTGATTCAACTTATAATGCTCTTGGAACAACCTTCATGGTCCCTCACAAGGAGCCCAGCCCTGGTTCAAAAACCGACCTTTCGAAATTGACTTCGATTGAGTTACAAGGGCCCAATACGTTGTTGCAGCATAAAAAAACACCTGGTGCATCCAACAATAGTGCAGCAAGCGCGCAAAAAAATGTAGATTAATCATGCGTACCTATATCAAAACTTAATGGATCTTATTGAGCATTGTATACGTGATCAAGTATGATTAATCATAATTAAATCATGCATCTGATGCGCGCTTGCTGACTGTAATGCCACCGAATGCAGCCATTTCATTCCAAGCCATTCTGAGAATTGAGCGTTCACATAAAACATGGTTCAAGTCCTCTTCAGTTTCCAAGTCGAGGTCACAGCAAATACCGTGCTGATTGAGAACCCACTTATTTTCAAGTAACTGGGTTCGAGGCTAGGTCCGAGACCTGAAGATCCAATGAGACTAGCATTCGATTTTGCGGTGGATTAACATATCGCTTGCGAAGAACTCAAAATAGCATCCAGTACCAATGTTTTGAAATTTGGATTTGAACAACGAACCAGTTTAACATTTAGATTGCAAGTTAATCAGTTCGATCGGATGAACCGATTTGTTCAAACTAAATAATATTATAATTAAATTTTAATTTAATAATATAATATAATATAAATATAAATATAATTCAAATGAAAAATTTAAAAAAAAACTAAAAAAATCGAATTGAATCGGTTGAAATCTACCCGATTCAATAAGATTTTTTATTTTTTATCGAATTATATAAAATTTAATTTTAATAATAATATTAAATTAAATTAATGATTGATCTTCGATTGAACCAGCCGATTTGATCCGCTTTTCAAAACACTGTTCAGTACTTCCGCATCAACGAGAGACCAAAATGCTTTGAAGAATGATGGTTGGAAACTGTCAGGCCTGGGGCCGATCTGAAGACATCTCAGAAATTCCCATTTCAATTTCTTGCGACCGCTAGCTCGCACCCTGCATAGAATCCATGGGAGCTCTGCTGTCATATAGTCTGATAGGAACGCTATAAAAACGACCCTTGAGCAGCTGTTACTGTTAGATATTGGTATTTTTATCATCGATGGAAGCATCTGCTCTTTTAATTTATGATATTTATTTTTGTTATTGCTCCTTATATATCAATTGCTTCGTGGAAGATTTTTGCGCTGGCATCACCATCCTTCATCAATGCAACAAGTTAAGTGTGGTGTAATTGACAAAGATTTATCATAAACATAGTTGCTAAGCTGTATTAAGTGGGTTGTAAAACTTCGTGTGAGCATTAATAGAAAAGATAAAAGCGAATTTCCAATTCAAATGGACATGACAACAAGATGATCCCATAGTTTTAACTAAATCATTTTAGTTAAAGACTTTTATAAATAGATATCAAGTCTTTTATTGGTAGGATGAAAGTAGATAATATGATATCTGTTTTCATTTCCAATGCTATTTGGATATGCATGCAAATTTGAATGTTTGAATAATATCTATGTTCATATGCATATTCATTATATATATATATATATAATTATTTTATTTGTATTGGAATATCTGGTTCTATTTGTAATCTTATTTAATTTTATGTAGTATTCTTAAGTTTTAAGGAAATTAGTGATATTTGATGGTTATAAATTTTAACTATCCATTTTACATCTATTGTTATATCCATATTTTAAATATGTAATTTATATCTATATTCATTTAAAATAAATATATATATAAAGTATAGGTACAATGTTATATAATCTACATCTAATTTGTATTCAACTCGACCTTGCATTGGATAGAAGATTACTCTAAACTAGTTCTTGTTGGTTTATATATGGTTATAGTTAAAACTTTATCACTTGTAGCTATAATAAATAAATTTGTTAAGATGGATATATGGTAAAATTTTAAAAAATAGAATTAAAAATAAATATATAAGAGAAATGATAGAAATATTAATGATGTGTGAAAGAACTAAATAAATCTAGTTCCCATCAATGAATTATCAGGATTCTCTTCAATAAATTTTGTATTCAAATGCTAAGGTATGTTATTAAACATTGTAATCCTTACCAATAAAAAAATTCTTCTTATGCAATCTGAATGTATTACTACCCTTACTCTAATTATTAATCTAATATTAACTTTACCTTTGATGATTCAAATAATGTTATGGCTTTAAAAATATTTTCAAGATCCAAGCATCTTAAGGAGAAAAAAGATATATTTTTGTTATCAAACTATCACTCAAAATTCATTTTAATTTCTAAAATTTTAGTTATTACTATTTAGTATACTTATTTTTATTAATATTATATTTTTAATATTTTGTTATATGAAATCAATTAAAATAGGCATGATAGTTAACAAATTATTCTATCAATTAATTTATATATATATTAGACTGATTTGCTAGTTATTCCATCCCATCAGATTTAATTAATTTTATATATTTTTAAAGTATCTATAATTAAATTATAATAATTAAAGATTTAAATGAAAGTTTAAAGTTAAAAAAATACAGTTGATGAAACTTAGGTTTGGTACATACACATTAAGGTAGTGTTTGATAGAAAAAATATTATCCATGGATAAGTGTATGGGATAGAGTTTGTCCCTGGCTATCCGTAGGGATATTTCTTGGCTATCCATTGATCATATCAAATGCAAAAAGGTAAATCCATAGGATAATTTTTTTTTTACTTTTATTTGAAAGGATAACTAGCTATTTCTATATTTTCTAAAGAATAAATTGAGGGGATATAGCATGATTAACCATGAATTATCCCTTTAGTTAACTTTATTCCTAGCTATCCTTTATATTTTGACTTTTAAAAATAAAAGAAGATATCTTTATTTTTTATTTCAAATATTATCTAAATATGTGTCATTTTTTTTTTTTTTGTTTTTCTCTCTCCCTATCATTCTTTATATGCTTGTATGTGGATTGGAGTGGCGCTGGAAAGAATGAGAGAGAGAATAAAAAGAAACCAAAGGTGGTGGTAGCCCAACAGTACGCAAGATACCCACCAAACATAAATGCCGTATTAGCTTTGGTTTATCTACGCATTTAATGAATGATAGATACTTTTTTTCTCTCTCTTTGCTTTGGTTTCTCCAAATATTTAATGAATGATAGGCACTTTTCCTCTCACATTATTTAACCATTTTTGAATTCCATAATCATTTTTTTGAATAAATCAATATTGTACACGTGTCCACACGAGACATAAGGGAAGTCGGGACTCGGGAGGCAAGAAATCTTCCCTTCCAGAACAATCTCAGGCCATGTTCCATGATTCATCTCTGGCCGTTGAATACCCGAACCATGGGCGTGGAAACTGGAGACGATCGCCAAACCGCCGGTCTTCCCTCCTGACCATCGCGCTTCCCCTGGATTAACTTCAACGTCAAATCTACGCCGCGCCGGAAGCCATTACCTTCCTTTCTCGGCTTTCTTTCTTTCTGAAGGAAGGAAAGAAAGCTTTGGGGACTGAAGGTTAGACAATCGGGCGTCAGCGTCGAGGCCACCGGAGCTTCGACCGTGGCTTTCTCTTTGGAAGGGAAAGGGCGAATGGGCGGTGGGGATCTTTTCGACCACCGAGCGGTGATGGATTCGGACTTCCCCGGCGCGAGCGGCAGCGACCAGAACTTCGAGTTCGCGTTCAACTCCAGCAACTTCTCCGATCGCGTGCTGCGGATCGAAATCTTGGCGGAGCCGCCGGGAAGCAAGCCCGACGGCGAGGGCGGAGCTTCCGCCGTGGAGTGGGCGCGGCACCCCAAGCGCAAGAGGGAAGAGATCAAGAAGGACAAAGGTCACTGCGTGGCTCCCGATCTCCGATTCCTCGGAGATTTACCCCCCCCTTTTTTTTTTTGCTAATATATACATATCTATATATTTTTTCCTTCGTTGCATGTTTTGTTTGCGGTGGGATTTTTAATCTTTTTTTCTTCGTTGTGTTGGGTTTGAGTCTCAATTGGCATTTGATTGCATGACCGTTCATGATATTTTCTTTGTTTTGCCCTTCTTTTCCTCTTTTTTTTTTTTAATGTTTGGATTCGAGGGTAAATAGGATTACATGACGTTTATGGTTTCTTCTTTTTGGTCTTCTAAAGCATGTTGGATTCAATTCCTGAATAATACCCTAAGGTTTCCCTCTCTAAGATTTCTAGGAGACTTGGATTGACGAACTTTTCTTGTTTGACCCCTGCCATATTGGAAATTCTAGTTGAGACATTTAATATCATGAATAACAAGTAGTTTTGAACTAAAAAGATTCCCTGGAACATAATAATTGGTGAAAAGACTATGGTTAACGAGCAGGGTGAACGGTAAGGGGCTTGGAGCGACAAAATCTGAGAACTTAAGTTTTGTCGTGATGAAGTCAATTCTTTTTAAATGTCACTCTATGACAGGATTAGGTTCTGCATAAGAAATGAGAGAAAATGTAGACCTGGGACAAGATGAAGGTGAAAATTTCATAAGGTTTCTGTTAGACAGTGAATGATAATTTACCATATATTGGTAGACCGAGTCACCCTCAAGATAAGTTCAACTTTCAACTATTTTGATATCATGGTTGAAGCTTAAAAATAGCTCTTGAAATTGAGCAATAATTTAATGACTTTCTATGTGAAAATTAGTTAAAGGCCTTGCTGAGATATTGGTTGATGTTGGTATTGGGTGCTCACCTAAGTCTAAGTGATATAAAGACAATTTCAGCCCCTATTATCTTAATCATATATCTTGACATATTGGCCAATCTGATGCCAACATTATCCTTTTAAATTGTTGAATACTAAATACAATGTGTCAAAGTAGCATTTAATCTATGATTTGTCATATCAGCTGATGTTTTGATATTTTGGTTCCTATATATAGATCGAGATTTCAGAATTTTGCTTCTTGGTGTGGTAAACTGAGATCTTATTCGTCTCATCATTGGCCACTCCTCTAGGTGACAAAGATATCAAACATTAAAACCTTGCATAAGGGGAAGTGAAGTGAATCTGAGGTCCTCAATTGGACAGTCTTTTTAACACTGTTGATATAGTGGGTTGTATACCCTTATATTTAGGTTGTTAGCGAGGTTGATCTGACTAGAGCATATGCAAAATCTCAAATAGGCCTCCCAGGTCTGAAACAGTATAAAAAGAGGCCCCCTGGTTAAGATCCCTACTTGTCCCGGTTAACAAAGAAATTGCATACTTTAGATTATGTATGTCCTGGTTCATTTAAGGTTTACAAATATTATAGATTTGAAGGAGTTATTGTTGGTTAAAAATTTCCAGAAATACATCAACGGAATATTAGTTGGCTTTTTCATGTGATGAAAACATCTTAAATGTCTAGTTTATTCTTATTAGGAGTCGGTCTTAGTCTTGAAAATGTCATAGTTTCTTTATAGCTTGGACCAATGTTGTTAAGATTGTAGTCATATTGTGAACCATAGTAGGAGTCAAATTGGATTCTAGTTTTTATAGGAGAATTAGAGTCTTTCCTTTTATGTCAACATTTAAAAAGGATAAAACCATGAGATGAAGTAAGAAACTTGGTGTAATTGTAATCTGAATGATTAATAAGAAGCCATCATATAAGAACATAAAAATTAAGTTGCCAACAATAATAAGCTCAAGTATATCATGTCCAAGAAATGAACACTTTGTTTGATTGGTCAATATTGTCAAACGCGATCATTTAAGTTCATAGGATATCTTTTTTGATGTAAAAAGATGCATATAGACAGAAGGCTATTGAACAAAGAAAAAGATGCAAGATATATCACGATCATCATTGCCGCCGTCGTCATCGTCATCATCATTGTTCTCAAGTTTGTCATACAATATTGCCTTTTTTTTTTCATCTTGCCTCTTGATAAACAAAGTTCTCCCTATCCATTAGTTGAACCTTATGTAGTATCTTGGTAATGGGTTTCCTCACCTTATGGTGGCTTCTAGATTGCTTAGCTTCTGGCTGTTGGGTTTTCAGGATGAAAAACATGAATCAAATTTGAGTTTCATATTAGCGGAATCAATAATTTTATTTTGCATACTAGATGCAACCTTGAAGACCCCTAAGGGCCAGAATCCCTGAGGAACAAAGAAGATAATCAAATTGAAATAAAATAAATATGAAACTCACATGTATCTATGTTCTTTATCGGAGGAGATTGCTGATGAAGCCGGAATCCTCGTTACCACTAGCCGCCCAAGTGTGCGGTCTCCAACGGTGATCCACACGGAGTCCTTGGATGTAGTCCTTCTAGGATTGGTTGACAACCTTTTTGGTAGAGAGGCGTTAACATCTCTTTCTTGCCTTCTTGCTTTCCCAAATCAAGAAAAGAATGGAATGAGAGATCAAAATCAGATCAAGAACTCTTAGGAAGGAAAAATTTGAATTCTTGGGCATGGAAGAAAGAGGAGGAGATGTATGAGGCTTCTTGGTGTGAAGCAAAATTTATCTTAGGCTGTCGTTTGTTGAATGACCGAATTTTAAGAAATTTTTTTATTCAAAAATTTTCTTCGGCCATCTGATATGGTATGAGGTTTTAATAAGCCATGTTTAACCAGCCAAATATAATATAAAATTAGTTTCTCAAAATCAAACTTAGTTGCAAAGTTGTTGGGAGTTTAAATTTTAGCCAATCAAAATTCAGTACATGGTAGTTTTCAGAAACTATGCAACTAAATTAGTTTTTGATAAAACCAATCAGATTTTCATGTTTTTGAATTCAAATTTAATCCTATTTGGATTCCACATGTCACACTTGAAATTTAAATCAAATCTGAATTTAAAGTTGTTCATATAACAAAGTTTGTTAGTATATTGTTATACATTGTCTTATTTGGATAAGCTAACCAAATCCTAACCATATGATCTCATATCCACATAATCTCATGTCCAACTCTTGAGCATGTCCTCCTCCATCACGTGGTGATGGATCATGCCCATCAGATGGGCATGAATCCATGTGCCACGTGGCTCAATCTAGGCCACTAATTTGGGTGCTATGCGATTTCAGCATTGGGTGCATCATATGGACCTAATTTAATCATAATTTTTAATTGAATCACACCCAAATTAATTTAAGCCATCCATCATATGAATCACATCCAATTGGGTGTCCAAACATGGCCATCCAATATGCATTTCAGATATGCATCATATGTACATTATATGCAAAGTGAAAAAGTCCTTCCTCTACGATGAATCTTTATTCATCAATCCAAATCAATTCAATTCCTATTAAGATTGGATCAAACCCAAACCTAATTGACTTGGGAAAGTGGTCATCTAATATGAATTAAGTCTAACTTAATTTTCATTTTAACTCATCCAAAAATCTCCTTAATGTGTGTGACCCATTGGGCCCTCAACATGTTGGCAACAATCATGATTCAATCTGACCTAGATGTTGACCTAGTCAACTCTTTGACTTGATCAACCTATTCATAATTATAAATCATGAGTGGCCTCTAGCAAAGCATCATGATTACCCAAGTGTCATAGAGTTATGCTAACGTGGTTATTGACATCACCTGTTCATGATCTGTTACTGTACGACTCAATCCAGTCGTCACATATCCCAGATCAGTTAATGAAAGGTATCAATCCTGTAACTGATCTTGTTTACTTGATCTCAGGAAAGACTGACTCATATGAATTAGAACTCCAAAACCATTTCGGATTCTAACTCAACCTTGCAAGAATTTTAAGTCTAATCAATCCATCAAGTGGCCGTGGGGTATAATCCTCTCTATATTAAGGGAGGCGAATTCTATCTTGGTCCATCATCACCTCCATGTGTTTCATATCATACCCAACTATCACCATATTTGCCATTCATGGCTAGAGCGACGTTTGTATGTCGTCAAAGTATGGCATTTCACACATGAGATGCAATAAATACCTCAAGTCAAAGGATCACTCGCACAACTGTCATTAGAGATCAACCATTGACACTATATAGAATATCCATATAGGATCTCTTGTGGGTCATCCGATGCATCATTATAATAACGAGCATTTACACATCTATCTAAGTATCTTCATACTTCAGCTTACGAGATCAGTTACTTACCACAAGGGTAAGGATATGCAATGTGTGCCAGTCTCACGGTGTTCGATGGTGTCTAGTTCCATCTACACATCGACTAGAAAAATTTAAAGAATCGAACCATAATATGCAATTTGAATCTCACAATTTGTAATCTCTATTATAAATTCCATATGCATGGTTCACATTCTTTTGAACTTTATCTCACAGACAAATATATCAAATATATAATAAAGAGCATCTGGATAGATAAAGAAATCATTTTATTTGATTTGTATTCATAAAATGTATACATACATAGCATTCAATCCGATTGGATATAGGGTATACACTAACATCTTTCACTTGCATTAGAGCCAATCACCCATGTATTTAATACCGAGTGACTTAACATGACTATCATGCTTCTGCTGCGGCAGGGCTTTAGTGAGCGGATCAGCTACATTATCCTTAGTGAGGACTCATTCTATTTTTACATCATTTCTGCCAATAATCTCTCTAATTACGTGGTATTTCTGAGTGCATATTTGGACCTCTGATGAGACCTTAACTCCTTAGCTTGCGCAATAGCTCCATTGTTGTTGCAATACAAGTGTACTGGATCAGCAATGTTCGGAACCACACCAAGTTCAATGATGAACTTGATCCAAACCGCTTCTTTGGCTTCATCTGATACTGCGATACTGCGATGTACTTGGCTTCGGTTGTAGAGTCGGCGGTCGTTTCCTGTTTGAAACTCTTTCAGCTGACTACACCATCATTGAGTGTAAAGACATAGCCTGATTAAGATTTATAATCATCTTTATCAGACTGAAAACTAGAATCTGTATAATCATGAACTATGAGTTCAGATCTTCTATAAACCAAGAACATATCCTTAGTCCTTCGTAAGTACTTAAGGATATTCTTGACGGTCATCCAATGTTTCTCACCAGAGTTTTTCTGGTATCTACTAGTGATACTCAAAGCATAAGAAATATCAAGTCTCGTACATAACATCGCATATATGATGGATCCGATTGCTGAGGTGTATGGAATCCTATCCATGTGCTCTCTCTCCTCTTGGATCTTAGGATTCATGTCCTTGGAGAGATGTACCCGATGTAACACCGGTAGGAATCCCTTCTTGGATTCCTTCATTCTAAACCGTTTTAGCACTTTATCCATGTACGTTGATTGGGACAATCCAAGCAACCTCCTAAATCTATCTCTATAGATCTTAATACCCAGTATGTAGGCTGCTTCTTCCAAATCTTTCATGGAGAACTTGCTAGATAACCAATCCTTCACTTCCTGTAGCAAGGGTACACTGTTTCCTATCAATAATATGTCATCTACATATAATATCAAGAAAACAATAACACTCCCACTAACCTTCTTGTACACACACGGATCATCCTTGTTTTTGATGAAATCAAACTCTTTGATTGTTTCATCAAAACGGATGTTCCAGCTTTTAGAGGCTTGCTTAAGTCCATAAATGGATCTTTGCAGCTTGCATACCTTTTGAGAATCAGTGGACTCAAAACCCTCAGGTTATGTCATATACACATCCTTCACTAAATTACCATTTAGAAAGGCGGTCTTGACATGCATTTGTTATATCTCATAATCGTAATAGGCTGCAATTACAAGCAAAATCCTTATGGACTTAAGCATGTCTACAGGGGAAAAGGTTTCATCAAAGTCAATATCTTGCCTTTGCTTGTACCTTTTGCGATTAGCCTCGCCTTATAGGTAATCACATTACCATCCATGTCGGTCTTCTTCTTGAAGACCCATATGCACCCAATGGGTTTTACCCCTTCAGGTGGATCAACCAAGGTTCATACCTGATTTTTATACATGGAGTCCATTTCAGATTTCATGGCTTTAAGCCATCTTTTGGAGTCAAATGTCATGTATTGCCTTCCTATAGTTAGTAGGCTCATCATCTTCTATAAGAAATTCATATTTCTCAGGAATATGGCGTGTCTTACTATACCTACGTAGCTGATGTATACTTGGAGCTACATGTTCCATCTCTTCTGGTAGAGGCTGATGCAAATATTGCCTGAATGTGAGTTGAGTTTTCTGCTCAACTCCCACTGCATTTGGCATTTACTCCATGCCATCTAATCGATCTGTGTCAATTTGTGGTTCTTGAGCTTTATTAAGCTCAATATTTTTTTCATTATCCTTTCTTAGAAAAATCTCATTCTCTAGGAATATGGCATGCCTCGAGACAAAAACCTTTTGCTCGAGTGGGTGATAGAAGTAGTATCCTTTTGTTTCTTTAGGATACCCCACAAAATTACACTTGTCGGATCTAGCTCCAAGCTTGTCTTACTCATTACACTTTACATAAGAGTAGTAACCCCAAATCCTCAGATGACTAAGGGATGATTTCTTTCCACACTATATCTTATATGGAGTGGAATTGATCGACTTGGATGGAACTCGATTTAGAATGTATTCGGCTGTGTAGCGCATAACCCCAAAACATTTTTGGGAGGTTTGCAAGGCTCATCATTGATCGGACCATATTTAATAATGTGCGATTCCTCCTTTCTGATACACCATTATACTATGGCGTACCAGAAGGAGTTCACTGAGAGAGAATCCCATTCTTCTTCAAATATTCTAAGAAGTCATGGCTTAAGTATTCCTTACCTCGATCTGATTGAAGTATCTTAATACTTTTGCCACTTTGTTTTTCTACCTCAGATCTGAATTCTTTAAACTTTTCAAAGGCTTCAGATTTGTGCTTCATCAGATATACGTGACCATACCTACTATGGTCATCTATGAATGTGATAAAGTAAGAAAAACCTCCTATGGCTTGAATATTAATAGGATCACATACATCTGAATGTATTAGTCCTAAATATTCAGTCGCTCGCTCATTCTTTTTAGTAAAAGATGACTTAGTCATTTTGCCACGTAAGCACGACTCACATTCCTCAAACAATTCCTAATCAAATGAGCCCAAGTAGCCATCCTTATGTAACTTGGTTAAACGCGTTTCATTTACATGGCCTAAACGACAGTGCTATAGGTACGAGTTCTTAGAATTATTTGATTTTAATTTCTTAGTTTCTATATTGAGAACAGGGCTTTGTAAATTCAAAACATAAATCCTGTTGAACATATTAGCAGAACCAAAGAATATTTCATTTTTAAAAATTGAAATTCCTTTATTTTCAATTTCAAATGAATATCCATCATTTACAAAGCATGAAACGGAAATAATATTCTTTGTTATATTTGGAACATAGTAACAATTACTAAGCTCCATTACAAGCCCAGTGGGCAAAGAAAAAGAACAATATCCTATGGCTAAAGCAGCAACTTTTGCTTCATTTCCTATGTGCAGGATCACTTCATCTTTCTCCATCTTTCTACTGCTTCTAATCATCTACATATTAATACAAATATGAGATCCACAACTGGTATCCAATACCCAAGTGGAATAAGAAGTAATGGAAGAAAACATCTCAATCATAAATATACCTGATGTAAAAGCATCTGTATGTTTCTTTTCTTTCAGGCTAGCCAGATAAGCTCTGCAGTTTCGCTTCCAATGCTCATCCTTTTTACAGAAATGACACTTCCCTTTGGTTACTTTGTTTTTCTTAATACCCTTATTTGGTTTAGTTGTTTTGGTCTTTTGGGCTTTATTCTTCTTTGGCCGCTTCTTGCGAGCGTTAGAGGACTCCACGACCATAATCTGCCCCTTTTCTTTCTTAATTTGGGCTCGGCATTCGTCAGCATATTTGCGAGCTCAGGTAGAGATGCCTTTAGCTTGTTCATGTTGAAATTAAGAACAAACTACGAATAGTTGGGAGGCAGTGACTATAGGACCAAGTCAATACTCAGTTCATGATCCATCACAAAACCCAATCGTGCCAACTTCTCAATCAGATTGATCATTTTCAACACGTGAGCACCCACTGATGAACCCTCAGTCATTTTTCACTGAAACAGCTCTCTAGAGGTCTGAAACCTCTCATAGCGAGACGTGTACCAAACAACCCTTGTAGGTGCATCAAAATCTTCTAAGCATTCATATGCTCATGCTGTTTCTGAAGATCGGGTGACATCGAGGCCAACATCAAACATGTGGCTATCTCCTCAGCATTTTTATATCGGTTGTATACCATATGAACCTTAGTCGAAGCATTCGCTGGTGGAACCTTTGGTGCAGCCTTATCTAGGACATATAGAATTTTTTTCGGATCGAAGAACGATCCTTACATTCCTAAGCCAATCAGGGTCCAGTTAATTTGTTGGATTATAAGATACTCCTAAGGTTGATGTTTACACTTATGGTTTCTTTGATAACCTACATAGAAAATAGAACGAGTCTATTGCTATGAATACAAATCATTGACTTAATATGGTAATTTTAAGATTTTCTAATTAAATTGGTGTCTTTCACTATTTTATCGAGCTCTCTATTAATCTCGAGAAATTGGCATTCAATTTCCTTAGTGGGTTAGGATCCTCATTCGAATTACCTTGAACTTGGTTTTGACACAACAAATCTCGTTAAGCCAAATTTGGTAGATTATCATCAATCACATCTAATGTGACTCCTATATCATTTAGGGACATTGCCTTGTCAATCACATCCATATGTGATCACCCTAAAGTTTGCCTTTAGATTAGACTGATCCTGACTTTGGCCAATTATGCCAGCTAATCTAGTTAAGTCAACCCATTATTCTACAATCAACTCCTCATAAGTACACTCGATCTCGGCTTTGGCATGATAAATCTTATGACCTAATGATATTGTATCATGTGAACAATAGAAGACTAATGACTTAATATTCGTGGAGGGATTTAGCACATCTAGGTCCCATCATGCATGTATAACATTTGTATTATGCTAGGTTACATATCCTATATGTAGATTTTAGATTAATCTTTATTAATCTAAAGTTCATAAGATCAAATCTTATGATTGGGATTCCTAATCAAATTAGGATCCCTGACCACTATCTAATTTAGGAACCCTAATCATGTGACCAAATCAATTGCTACCGTCTTGACCAACCTTATTGATCTAATCAATTAAGAGCTTTCCTTAACAATGCCAGATCAGCTGATCAATGGGATTCTATTTAGCATACCCTTTGATCCCATTATATGGGTTTTTCTATACAGCGAATGGAGCAATTAAAAACCAATATCGCATTTTTCTTAGATACCAATGTAGTTAAGCCCAATTGATTAGACCAATTTTGGGATCATAGGATCAAGCAATGATATAGTTAAGTCTAAGTTTCCTTAATCCTTATCAACTATTATAGTTTATGATAAGTTAAGATAGTGATCTTGTTAGGGTATTATGATAAGAATTCTTAATTCAAATTTTAAAAAATTTAAATTTCAAGTTTCAAATTTTCTTATCATTTAATTACATATTATGACATGTTGGTTTTACATCCCATATAAATTCTAATGTCTCTAATATACTCTAACTGATTCTTGTCATGATAAGATATTAGATTCAAATTTAAAATTTTAAATTTCAAGATTCAAGCTCCAAATTTAAAATTTAAAATTCAAATTTAAATTTAGATTACAAATGGTTACATTTAATCACAATCTTAATCTAGATTGCATAAAGTAAATTTTCTACGATTACTTATCATCAGCTTAAAATTTCAGATTTGCAATGATTACATTAATTTGTAATTACTTTAATCACTTACTCATCATAACATATTAATTTTAGATTTTGATCATATTATTATCATGTTAAAATTTTGAATCCTAAACTTAATTTTAGGATTTCAGCATATTATGTTCCTATCATTCATAGACATAATAGTTAAATTTAACATGACATATTATGATTAAATTTGAAATTAATCATTGTTTATTATGATATAACAAACTTTCTTATCTGAAATTAAATTTCATCATATGAATCATTTTCAAATTGATGTGATCAAGTTTGAGTTTCATATCATATATGAAAATTTCAGCAATTTCATTCATAATGAATTTGATATAGGAAATGGTTTCAATTTTTGATCATCTAAATTGAAACTCTTAGGGCGGCTTCGATACCACTTGTTGGGTTTTCAAGATGAAAAACATTGATTAAATTTGAGTTTCATATCAGCGGAATCAATAAATTTTTTTTTTTTTGCATACTAGATGTAGCCCTGAAGACCCCTGAGGGCCAGGATCCCTGAGGGACAAAGAAGATAATCAAATTGAAATAAAATAAATATGAAACTCACATATACATGTGTTCTTTATCGAAGGAGATTGCTGATGAAGCTGAAATCCTCACTACCACCAGCCGTTCAAGTGTGCGGCCTCCAACGGTGATCTACACAGAATTCTTAGGATATAGTCCTCTTAGGATTGGTTGACAACCTTTTTGGCAGAGGTGCTAGAGTCTCTTTATTGCCTTCTTGCTATCCCAAATCAAGAAAGGAATGGAACGAGAGTTCAAGATCAGATCAAGAACTCTTATTAGGAAGGAAGAATTTGAATTCTTGGGCGTGAAAGAAAGAGGAGGAGACGTATAAGGCTTCTTGGCATGAAGCACAATTTATTTTAGACGGTCGTTTGTTAAGTGGCCAAATTTTAAGGAATTTTTTTTATTCAAAATTTTTCTTCGGCTTTAATAAGCCACGTTCAACAAAGCCAAATATTAGATAAAATAAGGTCCAACTCTTCGGCATGTCCTCTTCCATCATGTGGTGATGGATCACGTTCATCAGATGGGCGTGAATCCATGTGCCATGTGGCTCAATCCAGGCCACTAATTTGGGTGCTTTGCGGTTTCAGCATTGGGTGCATCATATGGATCCAATTTAATCATAATTCTCTAATTGGATTACCCCCAAATTAATTTGAGCCATCCATCATATGAATCACATCCAATTGGGGTATCTAAACACGGCCATCCAATATGTATTTCAGATGTGCATCATATGTACATCATATGCAAAGTGAAAAAGTCCTTCCTTTATAATGAATCTTTATTCATCAATCCAAATCAATTCAATTCCTATTAAGATTGGGTCAAACCCAATCCTAATTGACTTGGAAAAGTGGTCATCTAATATGAATTAAGTTGAACTTAATTCCCATTTTAACTCATCCAAAAAACTTCTTAATGTGTGTGACCCATTGGGCCTTCGACATGTTGGCAACAATCATGAATCAATCTGACCCAGATGCTGACCTAATCAACCCTTTGACTTGATCAACCTATTCATACTTATAAATCATGAATGGTCATCTAATCTGAATTAAGTTTGTTACCCAAGTGTCATAAAGTTATGCTGACATGGTTATCGACATCACCTGTCCATGATCGGTTACCGTACGATTCAATCCAGTAGTCACATATCCCAGATTAGTCAGTGGCATGGAAAGTGTTAATCCTATAACTGATCTTGTTTAGTTGATCTCAGAAAAGACTGACTCATATGAATTAGAATTTCGAAACCATTTCGGATTTCAACTCAACCTTGTAAGGATTTTAAGTCTAATCAATCCATCAAGTGGTCGTGGGATATAACACTCTATATTAAGGGAGACGAATTCTATCTTAGTCAATCATCACCTCTATGTGTTTCATGTCATACCCAACCATCACCACATTTGCCACTCATGGCTAGAGCGACGTTTGTATGTCGTCAAAGTATGGCATTTCATGCATGAGGTGCAGTGAATACCTCAAATCAAAGGATCACTCGCACAACCATCATCAAAGATCAACCATTGACATTATATAAAATATTCATATAGGATCTCTGTGTGGGTCATTCAATGCATCGTTATAATAACGAGCAACCACACATCTATCCAATTATCTTCGTACTTCAGCTTGCAAGATCAGCTACTCACCACAAGAGTAAGGATATGCAATGTGTGCCAGTCTCACGGTGTTCGATGGTTTCCCGTCCCATCTACACATCGACTAGAAAAATTTAAAGAATCGAACCATAACGTGCAATTGGATCTCACAATTTGTAATCTTTATTACAAATTTTGTATGCACGGTTTACATTCTTTTGGACTTTATCTCACAGACAAATCTATTAAATATATAATAAAGAACATCTGGATAGATAAAGAAACCATTTTATTTGATTTGTATTCATAGAATATAAACATACATAGTATTCAATCTGATTGGATCTAGGGCATACACTAACACTGGCTTGTCTCATCGTTTCATTCCTCCTTTCCTTTTCTTATTCATTTTGCCCGTTTTTCCTTTTTGGTTGGAAAAATGATTGCCAACAACTTTTTTAAATTTTTACTTTTTATTCCAATTGTCTTCTCCTATTCATGAAAGGACTTTCATGGCCCTTAATCACCTGGTCTCAAAAACATCACTAAATGATTTTTGATGTCCATGAAGAATATGATATTTAATTTTGTCTGTTCCAAGGCATGCCAAACTGGACTGAACAGTTTGATACCCAAAGCATACCGAACCATACTGAACCGTATGGCATACCGAACCGTATTGATACAGAATTGGTATGATTCGGTATTCTGAAATGGTACGAGGCCGTGCCGCCTTGAACTGCCCTATATAACCTAGAACTGCTCTAACCAACCTCATATTGACCTCATAACATATCGAATCGTCCCATACCATACGGAACTGTTCGATTCATATTAGTATAGGGTAGCTTATGCTTTGGAACCTTTTAGTTCATCTAATCGGTATATTGTTGGTTTGGTATGGGGTGACCAATATATCATCGGTTTAGTACAGGATGCCCCATATCAAACCATACCTATTCTTAATACAGCAAACCTTGACATATTCCCATCACTTCAAATCTATTATCCAAAAAATGGAAGCAACAGAGTTACATTAGAGTCTAGCTTATTAGTGGTTAAAGATGTTTATATATTTTGTGAGAAACTAGATGCGATCATGCTTCCAATTCGAGAAGTTGTAAAAAATGATCATGAAATGTCTATATCGAGAGGAACTTCTATGCAGTACTTTTTGCATGTTAATTTTTTTGCTAGTTTGCTTGATCATTTAGAAGATGATAGAGATGTGAATTGGAACTTGATTCATGCATTGTTTATCTTTTTGATTTTTCATCAATTGATCGCTATATAATTTCTAATGATCTTTTAAAAAATTGACCTAATGACAGGATTATGTTGTAAACTATTGTTTTCTTCAAGGGCATTACGTGACCTAACATGTGCAGCTTGAAACAACAGTGAAAATCAATATTTTTGCCCTATCCATACTGAACATAACTTATGACCTCTTGGTAAGTAACTCACTTCATGGTCATATTAGTCAAGAAAGTTTTGTTTGATAACTTGATGGTTAAATGGTGCTTCCATCTTCCCTCTTTTCTCCATTTCTCTTTACTTTTTCTGTTTTATCCTCCCCCTCCCCGGCAATGTCTAGTTGTTTGCTACTCTATACATTTTGTTTTATCTTTTTGAATTTCCATTAGTAGCATTGCTTGGCCATTGAATGCCCATTCCCCAAGAAGAAATGATTTATTCTTCCCTTTACTAAAATTCCTAAGACCAAATAAGTAGAAATTACAGGTATCTTGCCTTCTCTATTCCTTTTTGCCAATTTTTAATTAATTGGAGATGTGATTAAAATGGTGTTGCTCTTATCTTCATATATACTTTTGAAATATTAGGAAGGAATAAATTTCAAGATTTAGGTGGATAATATCTTTTTTTATTTGATAATACAATGAAAAGAATAACCTGCTCATTCATGCTTGCTCATGATCATCAGAAATTTGGATTGCTTAAAGCCACTCGTATGCTCAACTCAACTCATCTAAGCCTTTTTCCAACTACATGGAGTCGGCTACATGAATCTGCATCCTCTACTCTGCTCTATTTAGGACTAAGTCGACATTCAAATTATAAATAGTTATAT